>CABEEJ010007997.1:0-22287 GCA_901482245.1 Timema douglasi | reverse complement strand
TTTTTTTTTTTTTTTTTTTGCAGATGGCATTGGTCTTGTCTTTAGTGGCATTTCTCGCGTTAACTCGTCAGTATTGGTGATGGTGTCGTACACAGTCCAGCAGCGCGTGTTAAACTTGAAGAATTACCGGCTCACCAATTCCATTACTGCCACACAAAGAGGCCTTACCGACGCACATAAGATGTTCGTGATGGTCCTGACAGGACGACGATTCTAAGGCTCACAGTGAATCTAGAATAAACAGGTTCATTACTAAGTAAGAAAGGTAAGCACCACCCACCGTCAAAAGTGCCGCAATATTCAGAAGATGTTCGTGAGCAATTGCTTCACTCTCCTCGGAAATCACCACGCTGATTGTCGCAGGAGACCGGCTTCTCTCTGACGGAAATCACCACGCTGATTGTCGCAGGAGACCAGCTTTTCTCTGACGGAAATCACCACACTGATTGTCACAGGAGACAAGCTTCTCTCTGACGGAAATAACCACGCTTATTGTCACAGGATACCGGCTTCTATCTGACGGAAATCACCACGCTGATTGTCGCAGGAGACCGGCTTCTCTCTGACGGAAATCACCACGCTGATTGTCGCAGGAGACCAGCTTCTCTCTGACGGAAATCACCACGCTGATTGTCACAGGAGACCGGCTTCTCTCTGGTGGAAATCACCACGCTGATTGTCACAAGAGATTGGCTTCTTTCTTACGAAGTGCCAAAGAGCAGTTAAGCAGGCAAAAATCAGGCCATACAGTGTTACAGTTGTACGCCGATTGATGGAGTCAAACAACCAATTGTATCCTCAACTTCACGGAAAAAAAGCCCTGGAATATTGATGATGACGTGGCCTGCACCGGTGAAGCTTGGTTTAATTTCTTAGGATATGTGAATTCCCGAAACACAAGAGTTTGGGTACCACAAAAACCTCATAGGGTCCACGGGATACCACTTTATTCTCAAAAATTGGACGTGTGGTGTGCACTGTCGCTGAGAGAGTCATTGGCCCAATTTTATTTGAAGGGGCTGAACACTGATATGTACAGGGATATTTTAATAGTCTTTGTGGAGCAGATAGACGACATCGAGATTACCAGGGGTACTTTTAGCAGGATGGTACCTCATGCCACATCTTTACTTGTCCCATGGCACTCCTCAACAGCTTCTTCGTGGACCATGCTATCTCCAAAAACCTGTGGCCTCCCAGGTTGCCAGACTTGACGTCGGCTTGTGGAGCCGAAGGGAGCGCGAGTAATTTTACAGTTTTTAGAGAATTCAATTTTTTTGGCCAAAATAAATCAAATATTTATCCAGTAGCAACATAGAGTTTAGTTTTATGCACATGCTAACATCAACAGATCTTGAATATCTGACAATGATGTCCTGGAACTTTGTAAAAAGTTTTTAAATAAAGAGAAAAGGTTTTTACAAAATTCCAGGACACCTTTACAGATATTCAACAACTGTTGAGATTAGCATGTGAAGAAAACTACACTTTATGTTGCTACTGGAGAAATATTTGATTTATTTTGGACAAAATATTTAAATTCTATAAAAACTGTAAAAATACTTGTGCTCCCTTCGGCCGCACCTTAAGGAAAGAGTCTATAAAAAAAAACAGCTCACAAAATCATTCAGGATCTCCGGGCGAACATCACGAATGAAATAAACAATATCTACTTAGACATATTGAGGCGTGTATAATAAAACATGTTGAAACGTGGGCAAAAAATGACTCGAAGAGGAAGGGGAGACATTTTTAGCACTTGATGTGATTATATGTCAATCACGCTTCCTTTATCATCTCCTTCTTTACACGTATTTAACTTACTATATAATTATTAAATCGAGGGAGTGACATATTTAAAAAGTGGGACTTGCCACTGAAAAACCCTGTATGATAAACTTCAAATAATGTAATCTATCAGATTAACAAAAAAATTTTATACGAGTATATCAAATTATTTTAAACAAACTTTTTGAAAAAACCTGGTAATAATAATGGACATATAACTATTATTTTTATAAAAGATATATAAAAATGTATTATTTTTTAATGTATATTACTAATTTTAACTTTATTAGAAAATCAATGCCCTTCGTGAGCTTAGTTAAAGTTATATCAACCTGATCAAGTAAAGATAAGTGGCAAGGCATTAAATATGACATCGAGGAGAATTCCTAACCATTTGTAAAATACCGGATATATTTAGGACAGTTTGTAAAATAAAATGTTGTAGCTTAACCCACCCCTCTATTATTATACTGGTTTGTTGGTGAGGGATAAATCAGGGTTTTAATCCTGGTCAGGTGTACTAATGGTGGGTTTTCCTAAATGGTTTCCCATTATACCTCAACGCCAATTCTGGTATATTTCTTCTAAAATCCTACCTTCCTCATCCTTATTCCTCTAGCGTAATTAAAGAATGTGTATAACTCGAAAGGGTAACGTGGTAAAAAAAAAAGATATTATATACTAGTTTGTAATAACTAATACAATAGTTGAATATATGATTAAGTACAGCACTAAACTGAGAGTTTTTTATTTTTCTTCATGTTTTTATTATGAAAATATGTTTTTTGCTAATAATCTACCCAAAACATACTAAAAAATGTATACACTGGATATTTTATTAAATTTGCCTATAACAAAAATAAACATAGTTTATCAATTCAATTACTAATCCAACAGAAAAGAATACGATTCTAAAGTGTTTGAATGTTTGACATAACCACCGAATAAACTGAATAAATGATAGTACAGTTTATTTAAATTATATCTGATACCAAATTGAGTGTTGGCCACTAACGTAGAACACTAGAACACCGAGAAGTTTGGAGCGATGTATTATACCATAGCGACATATTTGATTATCAAAGCATCACTAAAACGTGTGATCCCTCTCCACCCTTACCCCTATTACTTTGAAACTGTCTTTCCTTATCTTAACAACAGTTTGTACAATTTAACGGGCAATAACAGATGTCACTCTCCTGATTTCCGTCCACTAATGTCCCACCCGGTGTGCAACCCTGGAATAACGTGTACAAATGACCAGATGTTATCGAACGTGTTGACCCTCTTCATTGCCAATCAAGCTTATGAGTGATGAACTATAATTAACCCGTAGACGGGGGCAATAACACGTTAAAACAACCCGTTGTCCTACAAATAAACCGAACAAAATATAGGGGAAGCATACATTTCCAATGGACTTGTTACACAAAGTACTGACAATTCTCTATAAACATTCAGAAATATGTTATGGAGGAGTTTATAGCTTGAAACATAACTAGAGGACTAATTTCAAGAGAAATAGATTTTTGTATTTTCGCTCAAACCAGTATGTTAATATTTACATGACGGAAAGTTTCAAATATGAATGCTTGCCGTAGACATATGCACTCATGATAGTTTTTACTTTATTACATTGTATAGATTATTATTATTACTATTATTATTATTATTATTATTATTATTATTATTATTATTATTATTATTATTAGGTGTTCTGTCTTACGATTAGTCCATTCCTTTTGTAAGTGAACTAAGACCACCACTGTACCTATCCTCTGCCTCCTCCTTCAACTCCCAGAATTCTCTTCCTTCAAGTCATATAATATTTGAATCCTCCTTCCTATGCTCCTCTTTCCCTCAACCTTGCCTTCTATGACGTCATGCAGAAGACAGTTCCTCCTAAGGATATGTTCGATCCAGTTTGCTCTGTACGGAAGAATCACATTCAAATGGTTCTCTTCTCACCCACTCCTCTTAGGACTTCTTCATTTGTCACCCTGTCTGCCCATCTGATCTTATCAAGTATTCTCCATCACATCATTTCAAAGATCTCCAAGTATTTATTTTCCATCTTTCTCGTAGTCCAAGTTTCTGAACTGTACTTTGCTGCGCGTTGCTCCAAATGTGTTAGTATATGATTTCTTCCTCAGTTCCAAACTTACAGTATTGTAATCGTGAAAATTATTAAATTTTAAATACTATTTATTTTAACGGTTTACTTGTTTATAAACTCAAAGAAGTAGGTAACGTGATTTTAATTCTAGATATAAAACTAAGGGTAGTTTACTGATGACTGACTTGGAGAAATTCCAATTTGTTTTAAAATGGCTCTAATGATTTGGCTTAAAGTGTGTATTTGAAGTGTGTTTTACTTGATAAATATCATTGTAATTTTGTTTTATTAGAGAAAAATTCACTTAAGTTTAGCTTATTGATAACAACATATAAAAACTATATTATTATAAGCTATATTCCATTAGAAAATATGTATGATCGTGTATTATCATTTATTTTAAGTTTATTAAAAAAAATTATGATATATTTATACATATATATGATAAGTTTGAGCTATATTTAGGCCTAACTATGTATGAATTAATAGGTTATTCATGGTAAATTCTATGTTTGTATAGATATAACTATCTGTAAAATTTTATTTTTAGTTAATAATTTTATTGGTTATAATAACACCTTAAATCAGTCGGTGATTTGTCTAACTTATAAGACAAGTGTCCCGGGTTTAATTCCTGGCATAAACGAAGGTTTGGTTGTTGTTTCTATCTTAATATTATGTTAGTTTGTAAGTCGCACGCTGATATAATCAGGGTGTTCACTAAGTGCACGCTAATATACCTGACAGTGACATAAACCCTTATGGAAATACTGTTATCTGTATTCAAGAGCACTGAAGCCGCGTTCAATAATGATGCTGACCAAATACCTTTGAAAGATGCGTTTGAATCTTAATTGGTCCTAATTACAGCCTTCGTCTGAGGCAAAATGAGATGAGGCACGTTCGTTTCGTAATTTACTATAAGTTTGATTTAATGTGCCAATAGTTCTATTTACGTAAGGTGCATTTAAAAAGTTTTATGATAATGACGAAAGTAGCTTGTTAAAACTAGATGAAAATTATTCAGCTAATTAATATTTTTAATTGTTGCAATCTCACATAATTTATTAACACACAAGATCAGCGTGTCTCTATTGAATTGATATAGAAACTGATTATAGGGCCATAATTCCAAGTGGAACTAGGCCTAGGTATTGAAGCTAAGTTTTTTAATTTAGAGTAATTTATGAGTTGATAAATTATTTGATTACTGTTAGATAGTGATTATAATAATATATTAAAACATTATCTCAAATTTCTTCACAAAAACCGGGTTGAAAGTTCTATCAACTTAAAAAAAGAATCCTCAGATTAACTCAGCTTTACGATTGAAAATGAGCTCTTCTCAACAGTAAATCTCACTATCGAGATTCCTGGTGGCAGTAAATATCATGTTTGTAGTTAATTTCGACAGTAATCTCATGTTTGTGGCTTCTCATTACGGTAAATCGCATGTTCCTAATAATAATTCTCATGCTTGTGGCTTATCCTGACTGCAAATCTCATGTTCATGGCTACTCCAAACAGTAAATATCATGTTAAAAGCTCCTCCTGACAGTAAATATCATGTTAAAAGCTCCTCCTGACAGTAAATATGATGTTAGAATCTCCACCTGATGGTATATATAACATTAGAAGCTCCTCCTGACAGTAAATATCATGTTAAAAGCTCCTCCTGACAGTAAATATGATGTTAGAATCTCCGCCTGATGGTATATATAACATTAGAAGCTCCTCCTGACAGTAAATATCATGTTAGAAGCTCCACCTGATAGTAAATATGTTAGAATCTCTACCTGATGGTATATATAACATTAGAAGCTCCTCCTGACAGTAAATATCATGTTAAAAGCTCCTCCTGACAGTAAATATCATGTTAGAAGCTCCACCTGATAGTAAATATGTTAGAATCTCCACCTGATGGTATATATAACATTAGAAGCTCCTCCTGACAGTAAATATCACGTTAAAAGCTCCACCTGACAGTAAATATCATGTTAGAAGCTACTTCTGTTAGTAAATATCATGTTGGACACCACTCCTGATATTCTATATCATGTTGGAAGCTCCTCCTAACAGTAAATATCATGTTAGAAGCTCCTCCTGACAGTAAATATCATGTTGGACACTCCTGATATTCTATATCATGCTGGAAGCTCCTCCTAACAGTAAATCCAAAGTTCTCAGCTACATACTTGAACGGGAATGAGAGGGAGTGTGTAAGTCACCCATGTCACTACTATGAAAACATGACAAGAACTAAGCCGAGCTCACATAGGGCTCTGGGGGTGGAGCTGCTTAGCTACATGACATGGCGTGTTTGTTCCTATAAGAACCGGGGCCGACACATAGTCACGTAATGGCTTGTTTACAAGACCAGGGTAAGATATTGTCAGCTACAAACAAAGTAATCACATCTTACAGTTTGTGTGTCACAGATAAAATGAACTGGAAAAATGGTTACAGTTACAATAAAGAAATAAATTACCAGAAAAGTTTATTTACAAAAATTTTTAAAAAACCTGTTAGTTATAAAAAGTTATTTTTAAAGCACAAAGGTAAAAACCAGTAAAATTACAAGAAACGTACACACATTAAACTCAGTTTTAATCGTAACCTAGCAAACTGATTACTTTTAGGTCCTCTTCTACATACTACACTACTAATTTATTACATACTTGAGTAAATTTTATATAAGAATAATTCTATCTGACATAAAAATTACTAGATCTTCTTTAACGTATTCGTTTTATCTGCAGCTGTCACTTTTAATGGATTATATAGATACCTATATAACAATACTAATAATATAATAAAAGTATATCAATATTAGCCACATACAAATTGGTATTTTCTAAACGGATCTTGATATAAAAATTATACTGCACATACTACATACATACATACTTTGTAAATTCAATAATAAATGGATTATTTTAACAGGACGTATTCTTTTTAAAATGTTATTTATAATTTATGAATATAATAAAAGTTTATTTTAGCACACGCATTAGGAACTGTCTTGATCTTAGTCATCACACGACTCAAAATGACCTTAGTCTTAATAGTGCGTTACTGTTTTTATTTATACATTAATAACGAGGGCTATTGAAGACTTAATCTAAGATTATGTAATGAGGAGAATAGCTTAAGAGAAATTCACCCGATTCCAAGTGAAGAAATAGTATTACTATGGACAAAGGCACATATAGAAAATTACCGTAATTGTACCTGAACTAGATTCAAACTCCAACCGATATTAAGGGAATCTAGAATAATATGAGCCTAATATTTTATATAACTCAGCTACCACTGACGATCATACCATTTGTTGCCTTTTCTTTATAAACTGGCTATACACGGGAAGATTTTTCGGCCGATTCGAACAACTTGACGGTAGGTTTGCCAAATAGTACAGATAAATCCGCTAGTTGGTTTCTTCTCACAATTTAAAAGATATGAGTGATATATTGATCAGCGATATATTGGTACGGATGTACCGTAGATATTGGACAGTTTCCACACATGTAATGATTTTAACCTCGCAATATATCGAACAGACTTTTTGGTGGGTGTCTGCAAGCGTCAATGCCTGTACAAAGATTATTCTCGCGATTTAGTGAAGTGTTTACATGCAAAATGGCGTCTAAAGAGTTTATAAGTGGTTTTATTGAGATATATAGAAATAAACAGTGTTTGTGGAAAGCAACCAGAATACACCGATAGTAGTATTAAAAATAATGGCTATTAAGAATTAACCAATTATTGCGAAAATTATTTCAAAGAAGCAGATAGGTCGTTTGTTCAGCAAAAAATACAGAACCTTCAATCCGAAGGTTCGCCTTTTTATAATTTTGTAACTCATCAATGAAACGATTAATTACTCATTCGCGTTCATATTTTGCTCGACATCGAACATGTTGGAATGACTTTTAAACTAATTATTGGTCATATCTTTCAGAATTCCCAAAGTTTATCCATCATTGAGAGTTAAATTTGCAAGATTTAAAGGAAAATCGTTTCAAACAACACACACGTACAAAAAAATTGGTTGGATAAATATTCTATAATAATATATCGATACGTTAGTAGGTAACGTTCGATTTATCTGAAGACTTTTCTTAACCAATCCATCCGGTGATTATTTGATACAATTTATTTCTGCCGATAATTCTTCACGTTTATATCCAGCTAAAGACTTATTTATCTTTCATATTACACTCATACCTGCAGTTACAAATCTTGGAGCCGTATCAGG
Source organism: Timema douglasi (assembly GCA_901482245.1). Lineage (NCBI taxonomy): Eukaryota > Metazoa > Arthropoda > Insecta > Phasmatodea > Timematidae > Timema > Timema douglasi. The sequence goes on along the minus strand of CABEEJ010007997.1, from coordinate 14,125 downwards.
AATCTAATACACACTCTATAGCTAAAATCCTTATAGCTACGTCTCCTCTACCTAGGAAAAATATAGTCAACTTCTAGTTACGTTCCTTCTAGCTAGTACCCACTTTCTAAACAGGAACTTTATAGCTGAGTTCCAACTCTCTAGGAACTATTTTAGTTACATTTCTTTTAGCTAGGCATTTTATAAACATGAACCTTCTAGCTGTATTTACTTTAGCTACGCAGTCTCTAGTAAGTAACCTTATAGCTGAACTTCCTCTAGCCACGCAATTTCTATATCAGAGCCTAAAAGGTACATTTAGTCTAGCTACGCTCCTTCTAGCTAAGCACCTCATAGCTAAGCAATCACTCACTAGCTAGGAAACTTTTAGCCAAGTTATTTCTAGCTAGACACCCTCTATCTTTCTTGGACGATTAAAATAATCACTCAATTGAATGTTAAATGGTATTTTAAGAAGAAAAAATAGTATCAAGTGTCTACTCCATAAAAAGCACTTCTCTTGAAAACACAACCCAGACGATAATAAATTAAACTAAAGTTCGCTTGCACGTATCGGAAACCTCGCTACATAGAATATATGTTTTGTATGACACAGGGGTATAGAAATATACCTAGGGGAGCTTTAAATCTTTCGAATATAGTCCTGCTAACATCTAGTTGTAATTACGATAATGGTCTACCCACCTGTGAGAGTTATGTACGCCTTGCATGGGCAACAGTACTCAAACTTTGCAACGCGACGTAACCACGAAGAAAAGAGATAGATGACTACGATGTTACAATAACTTTTAAAAAATACACATACTACAATGAATCAAAATAATGAGGTTTCACATGCTAGATAAATTACCTGTTTTCACTCAGTCTTGGTACCCGTCAAGGTCATACGCATATATTTATTTTGCTAATGCTATAGGGATGAGGAAGGCACACCCAACCGGGATTCAAACCCCTATATCCATATAAGGTATTTCATTATAAAATGGGAGGGACGTATTAGAAAATGCAACCGCGTTGATACGGGGAATATTAATATTAATAATATTTATATTTTAACTGTACACTTAGATTGAGAATATTATGTTTTATTCAATCTACATCTTACCTCCCATCTGGAATAAACGTATATAGTTACGCTTATTAAATATAGATAACCGGGTATAATTTATAAAATGTTTACCCGCATTCACGTGGAGGGTTGGCAGGAAAAATATTCAGGGAAACCCCCTTCCTCAGTACTCCTAACGGGGATTAAAGTCAGCAGCCTTTTTGGGGCTCTGATCGACTTTTACATTCATAAAAGGTCCCGTGATCACCCTTCGTTTCTCCACTCTAATTTAAGTCCCCCCCCCCCCCANNNNCCCCCCCCCCCCATACATCTTGTATTTATTCCTTAAATTAAATATTTCTTCCTTAAATTAAATATTTCTTCCAACACTTATGTCCCTGTCTTTATAGAATATACATAAAATAAATAAAGTGTACACTCCACTTAGCCCGTACGGTAGCAGTCTTACCACGACTGATTACACTAAGATCCTATCTTATAAGCTGTACCATAGTTGAATAACGCAAGGTAAGTTTGCCTTTTCGTGGCGATGTAATTTTCTTACGCGATCGACCGACAATTAATGTGAAATCGACCTTTTGCCGACCCCTGGTATAATGAATGCATCACTCTAATATTAGATTGGCCTGCTGAATACGGGTAGATTGATGTTCGAATCCCGTACGGGTCTACCGAGTGTAGTTTTTTCCTATATTGTTCCTCACTCTCCTTCCACGGTTCATTCTTCATCTCTACCCAATTAGTGTTATTATAATATATGCGTATAGCCTCGACAGGAAGTAAGACGGGGTGGTAACAAAAAATTACTAATCTTAGAATAATTATTTTTTTGAAATAAAATAACATTTTCTTGAGAATAAAATTTAAAATCACACTGCGAAAATAAGTACCCTCAGAGTACACAGCTGAGATTCGATTCAGGTCAGAGTACAGAATAGCAAACAAGTAAGCTGGCACAGCTTTATAGGTAATAAGATATTGAACTAACTTAATCTAGTGCCACACAACATTATATTACACACCCAAATATAACTCAATTTTATCACAGATTGATATTTGGAGCATCCTTTAGTAAATAAAAACAGATTTTTGCATTAATAATTAATAACATTAGTGTTATTTTATAGTTATTGATATTATATATTTCTTTAACACCACGTCTTACTAACCGTTCGGGTTATACGCTTATGTACTAATTCTGCTAACGGTTTTAGGTATTTGGAGAGCTATATTTAGTGGAAGTGTACCCGAATTTGTGTAGCGTGAGATTGGAAAAACATTTAGGAAAAAATACCCTCAGTACACGCTAGATTCGAACCTTGATCTCCCCGTCATCAGCAGGCTAGTCAAACACAAAAGTGACGCCTTAGACCGCTTGACCACTGAAGCGGATTATAATACTCGTACCATCAATAAATCTTTATATACATATATATTAAAATTGTTTTTGTCGTTACTCTTCTATTCCATAAACTTGAAACACCACGTATTAAAAAGGTTTTGTTATCAATATTTCATTTACGAAACTTACTTTGCGATAACATGTTTTTCTTCTATTTCTAAATTACACCATACGCACCGTTTTATCAGAGTTTTTTTTTTACAGATTGTGTTTATGCTTAATGATAAAATCGATTAAATTATTTTGCTTGACATGTCCATTCATCAAAATAAATTAAAAGGTTTGAAGACATTTAATACGGGTTTGCCTTCATTTTGTTTGAATGATGTTTATACCCAATTCAGCATTAATTATTTGTAAGTTCTTATCAAATGGTTTTTAAAAATGATATTTATCGATTTTATTTTATCAGGTCCCTCGTTGTACGCCGTGTGTGTTTTCATACCGCCTGTCCATCCCTCATGTGTATCTCTCTCTCCCTCTCACCACACGGGATGTTAAACTTAATAGTTGGAATACAGTGTTTATATTGAACCAATTCGACCCGGCTGAACCCTGCTCATGTTTACGGGAGAGTATTTCGAGCGCGAGTCGTCGCTGGATCTATACATTTTTTAAATGTGTGAAGTTTAGTCGGTTTTTTTTCAGGCGATGAATACTTTCTGGTCTTGCCGCTTGACATATTTGGGGTTTCGGATAGTTTTTTTTATTAGCGCCACGTCTTACTACCTGTTCAGGGTTTACGCCTATGTACTAATTAAAATAATGGGTTAGAGATTATAAAGGCTTAATTTAAAGAAAATGCACCCGCATTTGCGTGAATAGAGAGATAGATTGGAAACTATTTAGGAGAAACCCCTCTCAGTGCACCCGAATGGGATCGAACCCCGATCTCCCTCCCTGTCTTCAGCAGACTAGTCCAACACGAGATTAGCGCCACGTGGCCACTGAAGCGGTTTCCAAATTGTTCTTATTTCGCTTGTATTTCCGTAGATCAACTAGTCGAGATTAGAGCAATTAATTAGCTCGGCGACGACTTTGCCTGAATGTTTACAGATAAATCAGGAGTCTTAACTGATAAATAAACGGAGTTTCCATTTCTTGTTCTAATTTTGTAATTTTAGCAAATCTCATAACATTATAATATATTTTTAAAATGTAAAATTATTATAGGTTACGTGATTTAAGGGTTTTATTTTGCTAAATAACTAGTTAGTCTTTAAATGCACCTACCACATTTTAGTTTCTTGCTATATTTATAATCAAACCCCATTTTATTTGTATGTGAGCCATGTAGTGACCCACATTTTACTACCTGTTCGGTTTATACGCTGGTATGTACTAATTACGCTAAAATATTAAGGATGAGAAAGGCTGGATTTAGATCAAATGTATCATCATTTGTGTGGAGGAAGAGGGGAAAACCATTAAGGTAAAACATATCAGTACACGCGACCAGGATTCGAACCCCAATCTCCCCATCATTGGTAGTTCAGCCTACTGTAAAAGTGACGTCATAAACCATGTGGCCACCTGTGCTGAGCTAATAGGAATTAGACCACACACTAAATTATCTCAACCTCCAACAAAGAAAGTATCGAGTCTGCAAGAACAGTGGATGGGGTTTGACTTACCATGGCCAGCCCGATGCGGTCCTTGTTTTGTTTGATCGTTGTTGATGGGCCACATTTAACTCTACTGGAATGTAACGCCCGGAAAAATACTGAAATGAATAATTTCAAGTTTGGCTCTCTCAATATCTGCTCTCCGAGTATGCGTCGAGACCCACTTCAGGTATTCACCTCTCCGAGCGTTGTTGCTCTGTGACGTGATTGGTCGATTCCCCTTCTCTTCCTTTCCTAGTCAGGTGTCAATCGGGGAGACTATTTAATATTATGTATCGCCTAAACTAGGCACAGAACTATATTCACTACGCTGCAGTACATACTAAAAGTTTTGATTTTCTTTGTTAACAGACAGATACAAGTGGTATCTACTACACAGGACGCCATGGCATTAGACTCAGCCGTGGCCAGGATCAGCACCAGGTAGCACCCCACCACATGGAGGATAAACAACCAGGGAACTTCATGGTCTGACTACTCAACTTAGAGAGATGGTCCGTTAATTTGTGTACATGTCTTATAATTCCACCAGGGATTTTTAGGCTATTATCTAAAAGTCACTTTCTGACAGTTATTTGCTAATCATAGCCAAGAACTTGGCGTAGCTCTACAGTGTTGTTATCTCTGAGTCTGGGTTGACTAGGTAGCAATCTGTTGCTTAACGACATCGATATGTATGGTTCTAGGTTAAATAGTTATTAATGTTTAATTATACCTGTAGCTTAACTGCGGGTCATTTGGTTCCCTCCAAACAAAACTTATTTATTATGGCGGTGTACGTCTTGTTGACCTGTCTTGACCTGTTATGTTTCAAGTTGCTTCAACAGATGTCTAGTTTGGTTAGGATTAACAGTTTTCTGTATTAGGTGTAAGCACAGCTTACTAGCGTTAGGATACCCTTCTAATCTGAATAAGCCATTAGGTAATTGTTGCCTAACGACTCTTTGTAGTTAATTATTTTGTGTGCTCAGCCTAGCAGCTCCAAAGATATCCTTTGGCAGCTTGAGACACTTGGTCTCCCTTTTTACTAGGGGAACGTCAGCATCTAGAAATCAGGGTCCAGCTATTAGGTGTTCATGGCCTAGCTAGGTCTTTGTCCGAGTCAATTGCCTCGTGTTCTTCTTATTTATGAACACTCCCAATTTAACTTGTTTGCCAGAAGTGTTCAAGAAAGGCTTCTCGAGGCACTTGTAAATGTTAGTATTTAAAACCACTTAGACGGTTCCCTTAAGATACTTCGAATGAGTGTGGCAGCGTTTTAGTGTATACATTTATATCAAGTTTTGATAGGGGCCATTTCCATGAAGTTATTGTCTTGTTAGTGCAGTACTAATTGGGGGTTATTTATCCCTAATGTAAGGAATCTTGTTAGTTGCCCCTACCCATGGCCTTGACGTTATCGCAGTGGATAGACGAGCTCATATGGACTATAAATAATATAAAGGTAGTCGCCTAGTATCCGGCCAGGTATATATTGGAGTAATAGCTATGCGAGTTTACATTAGAATTGATTGGAAGGTTTACCGACTTATTCTAGCTATGCACTTACGATTTAGATTATTATGAGCATATTGATCAATTACTTTAAAGTTAACCTATTGCAGTGCAGGAGCTGCCTGTTTAATATCTTTAAATCTATGGTAGATGCCTAGTTCCCCTTTTTGTAAGAATTCACTACTCAATGTTAAGTCTGATTAAGTTAATGATATGCTTTCTAATCACCTCATAAAGCTCCATTAATATAGGAATTAACCCAGTAAATCGGACAGCCTTTTGTTTGAGTGCTAGGAAACTATCAAAATAATAGTATCAATTAAAAATGTCTATTTATAACGAGCCCAATCAATTGTTCATTTTGGCTTGCTTTCTCAACTACATGCTCAAATGTTTTTGTATAGTGTTGTATATTCAGAGAATTCACCACGACACCCATCAATGTGTAATTTCAGTTATATGTAACTTAATATATATTCAGTAAAATATTGTATGCCTTGTACTTGTTCTTTCAATCATAACATCCCCCTTAGTGGAGGTGTGTGTCACACTAAAGTGGGTTATATTATTCTAATGGGGTTGTCATGTGAAATGTATAGATTTCTTGGGGTGAAATTAGGAATATAGTTAGGAAAAAATTTCCCTCCATACACCCACCTAATGTTACAACCCTGAGCTTGTTATTTGCAAATAAGACCATGAGAGGCAGACGCCTTATTCTCTGTGACCATCAATGTAGTAAACAATATTATTATTAGTGTTTAACGTGTAATCTTTGAACCCACTAATAATATCGTCACATGTTTTAAAAAATAACCTAATATTATATTATACCCCATCCACTAGCCTACAATTAAACAATGATACATTTTTAACCACATTGGATATCAATCTCGAAATCTCTTGATCCGTATGCAGACACACTCCTCACTAAGTTAAGTTATTGTGTATAAACTATTTGTCAAATATTTTACAGTGAATAGCTTATTTCCTGAATTTAATTCATTATTAGAAAAAAAATATTAAAGTAAAGGTAGTAAATTTTGCACTTATATCATAAATACTGTCAAAAGCAAATGCGAGTTTTGTATCAACTCGCATCGGAGGTCGCAAGACTTCAGTCACTCTAGTATTATACGGGATTGCCAGTGACGGGAATATCAGGGTTTGAGTCTTGGTTAAATCTACTATGGGTGGTGTTTCCTAAATGGTTTCCCACGCTTCTTCTCCACAAAACCGGGGACATATCCTCTAAACTTTAACTTACACATGCCTAACCTATTTAAGGTGGCCGCCTTGGTTATCGAGAAACTATCAATCGCTGTCAGGCCACACCCCATGGCTTAAAATACAATGGTCTGTGTCGTTTTCTGGAATTACTTGTATATTCTGCCTAAGTCTATACTCTTCCACCACTAACCTACCAGTCACACACTTTGTCATGTCAATAAGAAAGATGGGAAAGCAAAATACGAAACTTCTTATCTCAGGGTAAAGAAAAAATCTCGCTGCTCGTTATCAAATATCTTAAAATTTTCTGTTGTGAGTGTATCAAAAATTACTGTATTTGTTAGAGGAAGGTTAAATCTAGAACCATTGGTCATCAAGCCCAACCTCATACCCCCACAAATATGCTTATAAATTCGTTAAAAATAAGCTAACGTCACATTTTGACACATTTTTTCTATCAATATAACTCAAACTTTAGGGTCGTTAATAAAAAAAGAACCTTGTTAGAAACTTTCGACTTTTTTTTTCGTGGGTGAGCCATATTTTGAAATAACGCATCGTAGAATTTAATAATGCGTTAGAGCTGAACGTCTGTGAGGCAATTTCTCGCTTACCAAGGTGGCCCCCTTAACGCAATTAAAATGCATATAAGAATCAAATAGCCAAAGCTATTATTTATGCTTTTATTGAGGGTTACTCCATCTAGATATCATATTCTGAAAATTGAAAACCGTCCATAATAGACTCTGCCTTAAAATATAAATGAATAATAAAGACCCTTGTCACGGGACGATTTCTGGATTGCTTAGTGGTCAGAGCATTGACGGACTTAGGCCAAAGGTCCCAGGTTCGATTCTAGTGTCCAGGCGACGTTTTTCAATTTTCAGAATAAAATGCATATAGCTTGGATGGGTGGTAGAACCGAATGACAAAAACAAAATAACTTTGTAGCATATATATGCTTCTTTTCCATATCCAAACATTTCTCGTTGCTAGCAATCACTGTTGCATTTATTTGTTAGATGTACGGAACAAATAACACTTCAAGCGTTATTTTGGTTCATGATGAATATTCAATATGAAAAATGAGTGACAGAAATTGTTCCCCCAAGCTGCCGCCATTTTATGTCCAGGGAACAGAAACGAGGGTGAAGCAAATCCAATCGAACTCATAAAATATTCAACGTAGGTTTTTATTTGTTTGAATGACAGACTTGCCTCTCATTCCTCATGATGGAGAGGAAATCTGAAAACCTGACACGAGGATTTACGCCACCTACAATGCCCCATAAAAACTTTTATTTACCACGTTACGTGTTTATTTAAGGCAATAAATAACCATATTTACATGTTAAATGTAGGTTAGCGAACATTCCCAAGGTATCCCCCCCTCCCCCCAGTACTATACGAATTGAAAGCCATGAAACAATGTTACAGTTTGTATTATACTCACGTTAAACATGTGGGGAGGGGTGGGAGAGATAATGGGGTGGTTTATGTGGTACAAAGTGAATACAGAGATAAATATGATGTTAAAATACAAATTCCACCCACAAATGTTGCCATTGTACTTTAAGCTATGGTATTTGTTAATAAGCTTATCATACAATAAAACCAATATTTTGACTAATAATAAAAGTAGCTTAAGCTTTTTAAATATTGTTTTGTACTTGTTTGTATATATATGTATATATATATGTATAATTACTTGTTTTTGTATGTGTATATATACATATTGTTATTAATGATATAATAACATATTTTTCTTGATTAAGGTTAGATTCCCAACTTAAACGTTACCAAAATAATCAAACACTAACACAATTAAACACAATATAACTAGCCTACACACAAACGAATTTAATGAATAATTTCATGCATATCAGACTAAATGGATATTTAAAATAAACTTTAAAATAAATTGAACACATCAGTAATATCTTAATGATTGTATAGTTGGTGTCTAAACAATTTATTGAGTATGTGACCCAAATTATTGAAAATACATAATTTATTGGTGTCTCTATATAGTTTAAGTTGCTTCTTAAGATTTAAAATACGTGGGCTTCCATTAAAATATATTCAAACCTAGATTAAAATGAGTGAATTATTAAATATACACATGAATTATAGCTCCTTCTTTGATAAGCGACGATGACTAAAATCCTTAATTATGCCTAATAGAGCGTAAAATGTAAAAATTAACTAACTTTATTTAACACGTATAACCATCACAAATCTTTTTCATAGTCTTTGTATTTTTTTTTTTCGCTTTTAAAAAAAATATTCTATATGGGAGTAGAAAATTAGTAGTTATTTTGTAATTCTATTAACATTTTCAGCTTTAAGTAGGATAAATAATATTGTTTAAATGAATTTGGACATTCGGGATCTAAGTGTGTCATGCGCTCTTGTGGTAAATGTTAACGTTTTAGCTTAGCAATCATGTTAATATTATATATAAAATGCATTTTGATAATTTGTTAACTATTTGGTTCCAACCATTAGATATATTTTGAATATTTTAAAATATAAATAGAGTTTCAAGCAACATAGCTATGGATGTTTGTAGCTAAAATTGTATAAGCTTATAGCTTGAACGATTAAAGGAAGTTTTATTAAAAAAGTACGTTTACATTTTTATCAATGAAGTTCTTATCATCTTGGGTCAGCCATTTTTAAATTTTAAATTATTTGAAAAAAGTTTTTACTCTCATATTTTATAAAATTACAATGTTAAAAATTATCAAAATTATTTTTTCCGGGTGTGCCGCTCAAAAATCTAGGTCCCTAAACCAAATGTATTCGTTAATCCGGGTTGGGAATTTTTAGAAACCTTCCTATAACAGTATTTTGCGAAGTTTATGAACAATTTGGAAGCATATTTGAACGTTGTTGTAATTTTCACAAAATAATATAATTTAGAACACAGGAATGTGATTACATTGTTTTTTAAATTATTCCCTTGGCACTGAAAAGTGCTGGTCATAGCAATAACCATGCACGAGTGATTCAAATAAAACAACACACCCAAAAATACCAAGTTATCCTGATTTACTTATCTCTACTACTGCTCACATATAATAACGAATCATGTGAGCTGCATGATATGAAATGTATTGGCTCTAGTACCTAAATGAATTAACTATTTAAACTTTAATTTGTTTGAAAAAAAAATGATGAGGGTGAAATTGAGCTAATCTCTTCAAAGATATGTTTTACTTCTTGAGTTTAAATAACAAATAAATAGTTAGTATCTTTTTTTTCTGGTTTATTTAAATGCTTTGATGTTTTTGTCAGAAAATCAATCAATCTAGTTAAGTAAACAAGATAAAAAAATAATCAAATAGCCAAAGCTATTATTTATGCTTTTAGTGAGGTTCACTCCATCTAGATATATTTTGAAAATTAAAAAATACACCTGGACAGGGGAATCAAGCCCGAGACCTTTGGTTTGGCACACCAATGCTCTGACCACTGAGCTAACCATGAATAATTCCGTCATAACGATCATTCTTCACTCATATCTTAAGGCAAGAGTCTATGATTCAATTCCCGTATCTAGATGTCATTTTTGAATTTTCAGAATAATATGATAAAAGTTAATTTTGATCAGATATACCAGAGTTAAACTGAAAAGAGGACGGTTAAAACCTAATAGCGCATTCAATTGGGAATTATTCCCGTATTCAAAGTAACTACCACATGAAAGTACAATTATTCTAATGTTCTTCAAATAATGTATAGTATTTAAATTAATAATAGTAATATAACTTAATTTACAAGTTTAAACTAGGGGCGTAGATCAAATACTTAATAGTAGTTTAGTCAAGAGAAACGAAAATGTGAAGGAATCTGGCCAATAAATTTTTTATTTATGTGTAACATAAAACTATACGTTTATGATTTCCCATTGTCACTCCCATTAGTAGAATCAGATTAACTTTAGTGAAAAATGAATGAGCTGAACACGGGATTCTGACCCGGGACCTTAGTCTTTGCAGGCCATGCTTTACTACTGAGCCCTCATAGTTTATCTCGTGTCCGGGGACATCTTTCACTAGTTGTTGGTGTATTGAGTTTATATCGAATGGTGGTAGCTGAAAGGTAATGAAAGATTACTCAAGATACGAGACTAACCAAAATGACTCAACGGTAGAGCATAGGTGAGCAAAGCTGAAAGTCTCGGATTCGATTCCCGTGTCTAGGTAGTCATTTTTCACTTAATTTAACTGGCCAACAAAGTTGATTTCGAGAACTTTAGTCTTATTAGTCACTTAAAAAAAGGTGAATATTGACACCTCGGACAGAATTAATAATGAAATACAAATAATACGTGACTCAGTTGATTTCTTACCACGTGAAGTCTGATCGTACACTGTTTCATTTTATTAGACTAGGTTGACAAACTACATAATCTACATCTTATTTCGGTGTTTTATTTTTTATTTAGAAATAATTAAAAATATCATCTCTGATAATGTGGCCTACATCACCTCTGAAAGTGAATCGATCTGAGAGTGGAAAACCATTTCGGAAAAATATTTAAGTACAGGTGGAAAGGATACGAAGCCTGTACCTCACAGTCAAAGACAAACAAGACAGGATGAAACTGATGCCTAGGACCACATGCCCCCCGAACTGGGTCACGAGTGTATTTATTTAAAATATATATATTCTATGCTTATATATATGCTTATATATATGCATAGAGACTTACAACCGGTTTGGATTATACGCATATTAACTTTATGCTAATGGTGTTTAGGGATTAGAAAGGTTATATTTAGAGGACGTGTACCAGAATGTGGGTGGAGGCAGAGTGGAAACCCATTTTGGAAAATCATCCTTGGTACACCAGACTTGATTCAAACCTTGATCTCCTCACCATCAGCAGTATAATCTACTGCGAAAGTTACGGTTTAGACCACATGACCACCGAAGCGGGTTAGTATACACTATCGCTTTGTACTCAATTAAAATTTAGATCCACTGCACCAAAAATAATAATGACAACTATAATGAGGTAAAATAGTATTTTAAAACAATGTGATTAAGAAGTGCATGAGATTAAAATGGTTTGATGCAATTTTAATAGGTACAGCATTTTAAAAAATAACCACTTTTTTAGGACAAAACTATTAACATTTTATTATAATACTAGTGTTATGTTATAAATGTTGATGTATATTAAAAGTATAGCAGCAGATCACACTACATGGCATATGAACACGTTAAAAAATAACTAGTAGCTATTCTAGCTTCCCTCCCCGGTGTCCGCTTTGTCTAAGGCTTTACTCTCGCAGTAGACTAGACTGCCGATGATGGACAGATCGAGGTTCAAATCTCGGCCAGATGTACTGAGAATTTTTTCATAAATGGTTTTTAAACTCTCCCACCAAGCAAATGTGGGTACACTTCCTATTATTATAACCTTTCTCATCCCTAAAACCATAAGCGTATAAAACGAACGTGTAGTAAGACGCGGTACTTTAAAAAACCACTATTTTAGCTGTCAGATAAGGCTCTTTCCATGAAAATTGTATTATACCTGCAATATAATACCACAAGGAAGTATTAAAAATCCTGTTAGAGCATTATTTTCTAAATTCATAAAAAGGTAAATGGCTGAACATTGTCATCATTTCTATTAAATGAAAGTGAAAAGAAGATGAAAAAAAAACTACTTCATTCAATGTTTGCGATAAAATTTAGAACAATCGCCATGACTGACCCCACCAACCAGAGGATGACGTCATTAATTATATTCCACTGTCTCCCCTGCTCCGCGCAATACTTGAAACTGGCATTCCAAGCTCAATTATAGCAGCCGTACCACGACACCCAGGCTCAATGAGATCACACCAGAGCTGCCAACATTTCCATAATATCCCTGTGGTTCCTCGTCTCTTCCCTCTTACACGACCCTGCTCAGGGGGAATGCAAATGACACCACCCCTCTAAGTCTCACAAGGGGAGGGAGGAAGTACAAACGTAATTAGGTGACAATGGAGATGTCACTGCCGGCGTCTTTGTGATTTACAGGCCCGTGACGTAGAGATGTTTTATATTATAACTTGGATTTAATTACAGTTGGTTTGGTTTCATATGGCATCGTTGTGAGAAATAGGGTCAGGTGTCTATTATGTCTCACACTGTTGACAGAAAGACGTATTGACTAGAATAACCCAAAGAAATCAGTGATAGAAGCTTTAATTCAACCCTTGTTGGAAAAATAAGGACCTTCATTGGTGGGCACGGGGTCTAGGGGTCAAAGCTCGTCTAGTCTGGCTTGATGTTGACAAGGAGTTTGGCATTCGAATTCCAGCTGGTTGTATTGTGAAGGATTTTATCTCCAAAATTATTCAGTACGTTTCGTCCACGCAAATGCGAGTACATACGCTATAGTTTAGGCCTACTCCTCTCCATGCCATTAGCGTTACTAAAATGCGTATATCTTGCATGAGTAGTGATATATTGTGTTGGATAAAATGTTATGTAAGGAATGGCATATCCTTCTTAAAATCGAGATCAAAAACATTTATTATGGAAGAGTTTAACTTTTATTCCTTATCATAAACTAAATACATCTTAAATACTCTTTAGCTTAATTTATATAAATACCCAATCCGGTAGTAGAATGGTTTAAAATGCCCCTCTCACAATAGACTAGACTGCCAATGCTGTGGAGATCAAAGTCAGAATCCCAGTTGGGTATACTATGGGTGCTTTTTCCTAGTTGGTTTTCCACTATTTTTCCAGGCAAATGCGAGTACGCTTCCTCTAAATTAAGTTTATTCAACCCTAGCACATTAGTGTACTATATATATATGGGTACAACCTGAACGAATATAGACGCGGCAACAATTATTTATGTATCAAATAAGGTCAAAAATGTGTAGACTATTTTAAGTTTTGAGATTAATGTTTTCATACTCGTGGAGGAAATAATTTCCGACGCGACGTTTCGGCTGCAGTTGCGACAGCCATCATCTTGGATGCAGCCCCGAAAGCCTTCAAAATAAATATATTTTAAGTTGTTTAGCTCTTGTGTTATCATAGTATTTATTATATAACGGCATAGCGATATAATTTTGTTTCATTACCAATTTTCAGTTGACCCACAGTCAAACAGAATTATTATAATGGACAAGGTATGAGTCAGAGTATAATTTCCACAGGTAGAACCTTATTTGACAAACATTAAAGTTATTAAATCAAGGTGACCTGGCGATCTAGGGGTAAGGTGTCAGACTTCTATGCTGGCGGCCGGGGTTCAATCCTCGGTCCCGGCAAAGATTTATC
>CABEEJ010007996.1:0-26559 GCA_901482245.1 Timema douglasi | reverse complement strand
CTTCTACCAGCCACCACAGAGAGAACCCCTCCTTCCACGAGCCACCACAGAGAGAACCCCTCCTTCTACCAGCCACCACAGAGAGAGCCCCTCCTTCCATCCTTAAAATGGAGAGGGTAATAATATTGCGACAGTCGGAAACAAGGGCCTGAAGGGCTGATTGTTGCAAGTAATGCACGTCGAGAGAGACTTGCTGACAGGTTTGGTTCGCTTCAGCTGTATGACGTATGCAGGTGAGTTCAGTAACTGCGATTTTTAAAATGTATATAAATGGTAATTTGGAATGAGAAATGAATGTGTTATAATAGAGGTTAACATTTTGTAGCCAGCAGTTAACCCAGCATTGCAGTGTGAGATCAAACCGCATATGTTATTCATGCGTGATGAGATCTGACCCAATTATGACTTGCACCCAAACCTCCATATCTATTTGGCGAGAGAGACATGAGAGAGACCAATAAGTCTGCTCTCTCTCTTTCTTCCCGTCAGTTACTCCAGAATGAAGAAACATCAACAATCATGCACATTGTAGCCTGGCCTGTCCACATATGTCCACATATCAGATGCACCTTACAGTTCAACAAAGACCATCAGTCTACGCTCTTAACCTGATGAAGCTGTTTGTGACAGTGAAAGCTTTTCCTAAAAAATGTGTTTATGTGTTTTTTAGTGTTATATCTAAACAATTTCTACTCCAGTATCACCAAGATAAGTGTGCTGGATATCCCTCCTAGTTTAAACCAAAGACATGAGTTAGTGTCCTTTCCCTTGTGCTTTATTTTCAACAATATTATAAAAACAACCCACTAACAAAGACATGTTTTGATGAGTGAAGGTCAACCAGTTCCCAACCACATTCTCGCCAAGCTAAGCTGACAACAGTTCATTATAGACATGACCAAATAAATATGACCCATTTCACTGGATGCATGGTCTAAGGCGTCACTCTCGCAACAGGCTAGACTGCCGATGACGTGGAGAACGGGGTTCAATTCCAGTCGGGAGTCCTACTAAATAGTTCTCCACTCGTTCTCCACACAAATGCCATGTTCAACCTTCATTCTTATCACATTAGAATAATCAGTACATAGGTGTAAAGCCTGAACAAGTAGTAAGACGCATATATAAAAACTGCCTAATGGGGCAGACCTTTTTTAAAATGTGTCCTGATATTTGTAGAGGCACTAATACTTTCATAAAAATGTCAGCCATGTTAACTAAAGTGACGTTAGAAGGCTGCACTTTTTTTGAGTCACACAAATTGAAAAGTAAAGTACAAAGTATAAGTGAATAAAACACTTGGCACATACCTAATGTCTACATTAAGGATTAATTATTGAAATTGATTAGAAATAAATTAACAGGAAAAATAATCTATTAAATGCAAATTTAATGAAGAAAGCCCACCAAGGGTAAGAGGGGAAGAATCCAAGGCACAAAAGTGAGATCTTCTTCCTTTCTTCGGTATTCTACAGTAGCAGTCGCACACAGTTTCTTACCGATTTCAAAATGACAAATTACTACTCTGAGTTGAATGTGTGACCACTACCGCCACCACTACTACTGTACAAGATGTCTCCTTTGGCCATTGGATTTCCCCCACATTTTTCCTCTTTCCCTGGGTGGGCTTACTTCATTAAATTATTGTAAAACCATTTAACCATTGACCTCCTTACCTCTCTCTTGGCTGGGGGACTTGGACCTGTGCTGTTCCCCTTTGGCCAGCTGTTTCCTCTGTCCCAAAGCAGACCAGGCGGCCATCCTCAGAGTGACGTTGTCGGAACTGGCACTCTGCGCTCGTACCGGCCTCAACGTGTTAGCTCCTGATCCACTGCCATTAGATACAAAGTAGCACACTAATTATTTTATTTAATGACAGTTTATTCAGATAACAAACATAGTTTTATTTGTTTAGTTTGAAACGGGAGGAATGGCTGGCTCATTAAGCTGAGTGGTGTAATAGCAAAGACAGCTTCTTCAGGCTCATCGTGTTAACTGTTGGACTTGTTTACTTGTTAGGATTGCACTGTAGATTATTATTATTATCATCACCGCGTCTTACTACCCGTTCGGGTTATACGCACTTACGCTAATGTGTGATGGTAGGGTGATTGTGAGATGAAATGGAGGACCTACAGTTTAACGTGGAATCCGAACCACGGTGGAGGCCTGGCATTCCCCACATTCACAAGATGTCTTGTCAGAGGTGAAGGAAGGGTTTGGTAATCAGATAAATCTGTGCCGGGACCGAGGATTGAACCCCGGTTGCCAGCATAGAAGTCTGACACCTTACCCCTAGACCGCCAGGTCACCTATTGTATATATTATTAATGTGACATCCAGCTGGTTAAAAGAGGTTAGGTATTTGTCTGGATTTGTTGATGTATTTATTGATTGTTCAGTTCCTGTAACCTTTGTTGGGACATCTAAGCACCCTCGTTGATTTCAGTCAGATTATGGGTTCCAGCCTGTAAAGATATAGGTTCCTTTTTTAAAAATCTTTACATGTTAATGAACATTTATTGTTTTTCTAAATGTTTCTATTATGTTCTGTTGTTTGAGGTTTTCACATTAACAATAATGGTGGCGTTTTATAGGGTAGCTAGTGTTAGTCGTGTTGCCGGAGGATCGACTTGTCGGGTGTGTTTTGCAGGAGAGCCAACGTGATATTTGTTTGGTTCGGTCACTCTTGAGGGCTCTGTGAAGTGGTGGACGGACAACGCACGGTGAAACCTGTATTTTTAGTACTATTGAGTTTGTAAGTCCAACCAAAAATCAACAGTTCACAATTTGAACCTGAAAAGCTGCCAATGGTAGTGAAAACTAGATTTTAAAATGTGTTTTGTGTTTATTAGGGCTGTATGCAAACATTTCTACTCTAGCAATATTCAGATAGGTATGCTTGACCATTCTTTCTACTTTAAGACACCTAACATGATTGCTTAAGACTGCACTCATGGTAATCTAACAAATTGCTTTTAGCCACTTAATTCTTCATCATATCAAGATTGAGATAAAATATTCAACCTTTACGAAATTTGAACCAGACTCAACAAGAGGATGCTGCACATCGAATCATGTACCACGTTGATAACAAATAATGTCCTCTTTATAAGGTGTTTCCAACCAGGAACACCCCAGCATTTTGTAAGGTATGGCATGTTGGTTGGTTTGATAGACATAATACCCGGCTCACAGAATGTAATACACGGAGGCGAATAGATGGATGGCATGGCATACCATATCCTTAGTTGCCCCCCAAAGAATTCACAAAACAACTCTCCAAAGTGGAAATCAATCAAATAATAAATAAGTTAAACAGGTTAGGTGATATGTAGGGGCAGACCGGATACCAAACGCTTGGCATAGGTCGGGATGGGGGTTGCAAGAGAGACGAGAAACAAAGCGTGCTGTGTGTTCTAACAGTTACTGCTCATCTATTATTCAATCCCACATTTTTATGTAGTATTAACCTATAAAATATGTAACAATGAACAAACATTTCCCCCCCAAATTAATAATCCATGCATATATTATTGTAACAAAATTTAATTTTATAGCTGCACATTTGTGAAGGACTTAAAAGAAAGAAACATACTTTTTCTCTACACACACGTACAATTATTTTTTAACAATTTGTAATGTATTACACAAGCCTGCAATAGAAAAACTTTCTTAAAACTATTTGCTGTCCTTCAGGTATTTTTGGGCGCTGAATTCAAAAATCACACCAAAAATTTCACACAATTTGTTATTATGCATATATTAAGGAGTTATGCATCAATAGTATAGATACATTTTTAACATATTTTTTAAAAACACTTAAAGATTTGGCTAGTAATATTGAATTGGTTAGCTTATTAGAAAATGTATTTATTGTTGAAATATTCATCCTTTTTTTTGTACCCTCTATAGTAAAAAAAACAACACCTCAGTGACGATCCAGATTAGTCTTGCCGCGCCTAAGAGAGGCAGGTCTTACTGTCAACCCGGATAAAGTGACGTGGGGCACTGATTGCATTAAATATTTGGGTTATGTGAGTTCTAAAGGTAATATCCTTGTAGACAAGGAACGGATTAGTCCTAGTGGAATTCCCGGCCCCCAAGAATTTGAAACAGGTTCAATGCTTTGTGAGGATGTACGCTTATTATTCCAGGTTTAGTCCTTCTTTTTCGGAGTTAGCAGCCTCGTTAAATCAATCGAAAAAGAAGGGGGTACAATTTGTCAAGGGAGAGGACCAAAAAACTGCCTTTTCTAAACTTAAACTAAACCTAGTGTCCCATAAGGTGCCCAGAATGCCTAATTTTTCACTTCCTTTTGAACTAAAAGCAGACACATCATCCTATACCCTTGGTGCTGTCCTTTTTCAGCGATATCCTGAAGGATTGCTTTCGGTAGCTCTTGCGAGAAAATCATTGAATGAGGCTCAAAAGAAGTACAGTCCGTATGAAAAGGAATGTCTTGCGTACGTGTTTGGTATCGAGAAGTTTGCCGATTATCTAGAACATCACAAGTTTGTTTTGTATACTGATAATAGTGCCTTATCACGGATGTTTGATCACCCTAAACAATCAGGAAAGATTGGCCGTTGGGTTTTAAGGTTATCTCAATTCAAATTTACCACTGTACATGTCTTGCCCTGATCCCACGAATATAAATATCTGTAGTACTATCCCTGAAGCATTTGTGTTGTTAGTGCAACATCGACTAGAAGACCCCTAACCGAACCATGGACCTTTGGCTCAATTTGGGTTCAATTCCCGTGTCAAGGTGTCATTTTTCAATTTTCAGAATATGATATCTAGATGGAGTAATCCTCACTAAAAAGCATAAATAATAGCTTCGGCTATTTGATTCTTAGTTAAGTTTTAATTTTTACTTACATCGTGGAGTTTATAATATTATTTTGCAAACTTTACATATGCATGTTTTTTTATCTGCATTTCTCTGATAATAGTCATAAATTAAATTCCGCTTTTGTTTACTACTTTCCGTATCAGCCATTTTGAATAATAAAGAAAATGAGAAAAAGCTATGAAAAACTTGTGTGTCAAAATGCACTTGTAAACTGTCACAGATAATTCCAAAGAGATGGAATATTAAGGACCAAACATTAGACGTGAGCTGCGATGATAGCACAACTAAAGCACTTTCTCTGCTTCATACCAGTGACCTTGGTGTTATTTCTTTATAGGTATTTTTATTTTTTACAAAATTATGTTGGCGATAGTGAATATAATATATTAACATTTACTTACCCATTTTTGATCCATGCTTATGTTGTGGTAGTTAAATTATTAGTCAGTGTTAAAATTCAGTTTAGTAACGGTTTTAAAATGATCAAATATTGAAAAAATGTAATATTTAGTAAGATAAAATTAAATCGTTTGATAATATATAAAAGTTTTATCCTTCCTTCGAAATTTTTCAAATATGCGAAGGTTATTGTAGATGTCGAAGGTGATTTGACCTTCGACTTTGACTTTTCGAAGCTTCGCACACAATTATAAAAATGTGTAGAATTAAATATGAAAATACAGTTCCAAACAACTTAATATACTGAAATTTTGCTTTTCACATTTTTAACTGGCAGGATTTAATGAAACCTTTATAATTACATGACAATCTGGGTTTTACACATCACTGTTAATCCCTTTTGTAGATCATTATCGTGTTTCAAACATAGAGAATATTTAAAACGTGTAAAAAAATGCTTGTTTTTGCACTCTGCTAGTAGTTAAATAAAAAACACTAATCTAAAACGTAATTTATTAATTAAAATAATATTAATTAACAATATAACAAAATAAACTATTTGATTTGATAATTATGTATACCCATCTATATTATTATGTTTTTATGTTATAATTTACACTACATTTATAAATTTTATAGCTCTTACAAGTCTTACCACAGTAGTTTACAAATCAATATATATATTTTTGATCTAAAATTATTATAAGGTGTCCAGCCAAACTATATTTTAAAATTCCCTGACTTTTCCATGTTTTCCAGAGCCAATTTCAAACTTTTTCAGTCACTATAGGGGTCATTCT
Source organism: Timema douglasi (assembly GCA_901482245.1). Taxonomy (NCBI): domain Eukaryota; kingdom Metazoa; phylum Arthropoda; class Insecta; order Phasmatodea; family Timematidae; genus Timema; species Timema douglasi. The sequence goes on along the minus strand of CABEEJ010007996.1, from coordinate 20,502 downwards.
CAAATTGAGGGACAAATAGGAAATCCAAAATTAAAAAAATTAAAATGTCAGGAAATGTATAATAATTTATTGCCTGACTATACAGGATTTATTAAAGAAGTAATAAAACCAGCAGAGGTTGATTTTTTTTGTTCATGTTTTTTTTATAGTTTTAACTAAGTGGCTACCCATAATCCATCACTTCGCTAATGCACATAGATATGTTATAGTTTCTAAAATTCAAGTAAAATATGTATTCCACTAAGCATAACATATTTTTTATAGTTTTATAAAAATGATACATTGTTATTAATTTATTGAAATTAAGGTTTTGTAAGTGAAGAAGCATACAAAATTTAAGTGTCAGTGATGTTAAATTTTCCAAAATCGTGAGAAAATTAAGTTTTACATTTCTCATTTTTATTTATGTTTTTACTAGCTCAAATGTTAATAATATATAATTTATTTTTTTACTAAGACTGTTAATGAGAAATAAGTGATTTTATTGTCGTTAGCAAAGTGACGTGGGCGTTAGCAAAGTGATGTTTGGGAAAATAGCATTTATAAAAATTTCACTTTACTAACGTGAGCTACGACTGTCATTAGTTTCATCACCTAACTGATGTTAGCGAGGTGATAAAATCATTTTCGTTACCAAGCAACATTAGCGAAGTTAGCGTTAGCGAAATGATGTTTTTGGTGGAATTTTGAGTTTCATAACTATACCATAAGTATAAAGCAGCAAACATTGAGGTTAGTTTCTGCCTCCATTTACGTTCAACTGAACCGGTATTGGCTTAGTTATTTCAAAAACTCCAAATGATATCAACGTTAACAAAGTGATTTGCAATTAACATACTCTATACTAATTACCTGAATTTTCGTACGTTGACCGAGTAGTATTAAATAACATTTTTAACTAATGAAATAACAAGAACTAGTAAGTAAAGGACAACACATTACGGCTAATGGGGAACAGCGGAGCATTCTGGAAGGTGTTAGTGCCAAATTAAAAATATAGTGTTTGTTCAATGAGTTACTCGGGGACAAACAAACACTGATTAAAATGTCGACATTCATGAATGATTTATTGAAATGGATTCTTCAAATGAAAACAACAGCATTAAAGGAATATTTTACCGTGGTTATGTATTTTTTACTTTTTTTCTTTATTTTTGTATATAACTTCAAACTTCGAAATTATGAGGTGGGGACAGTTAGCGAGGTGATGAAAGGGACTTTTAATAATCATTTGGTCTTAATTGTTTTTAATATCAACATAATTAAATGTTTATCAAGTTTTATACACTTTCTATTACTAAAAAAAAAGTTTTGCTTGTTTTAAACATAACAAAATATCTATATAGGCAGGCGATATAAATTGTCCCTCAATTTGAGAATGACCCATATATTAAAAACATTATCTTACTAAGATCGCAAGCTAATGTAATCCTATTTCTAGACACCTACTGTACATCATCTGAAATTGTGACACTCTATGATTGAGTTAAAGAATTTCACTCCAAAACAATGGGAAATTGTGCGGTGAGATCTAAGTTAGAATTCAATTAGATCCTATTGAGTGCACCAGTACAGTTTAGAATTGTTGCGAGGCATATTCTTCTTTCAATAGCGTAATCAAATTCTCGCACATGCGCATAACCATGGCTCAACTTGGCTAAAAACACGCGGAGAGAGGGATAAAAAGATTAAACATAAATCACATGTCGACCTTGAGAATTCAGATTAGTATGCTCAACTGTGTTTAAAAAGACACGCGGTGACTGTTAACAGGAAGACAAATATTATTTTGACTATTGTAAATGAAAGTTTTGTATTATTTTAATGAATGTGTGAAAATTCCAGGAATTTGATCAATTTCCCTGTTTTCCAGGTCACAAAGTGTAATTCTCGCAGTAAAAGTGATTCCCGCTCATCCCATTGTTAACACCGACCAATGATTCTTCTCACCTGTTGATGTTCTCGGTGCTACGAGCTTTCTGAACGTGAACCAGCTCTCTGGGTGCGTCTGTGATAGGGCTGGGTGTGGGTTTGATCCCCTGTGAAGGAGTACTAGGGTTAGAAGACACACCCCGAGTTGAAGCTGGTCTCAACATTAGCTCTGGACCACCCCCATACACTCCGTGGAAAAAATGCCACAGCTCTTCTGACAGCTGAGCGTAGTCGGACCCTAACAAAGTAAGATCCCAATTAATTTAGGATACTGTCAGATTATACAATTACATATATTAATTTTATACACGTATAATATATATTTATCAGGGTAGGACAAATCATATCAGTGTTGTATTTTGCGTGTCGTCACATTACAGTGAAAAGACGGAAAAGAAAATGTGATGTTCATCCCATCAGCTTTGCAAGATTTGAAGCCGAGGCATTTCGTAGCCTCTACGAAATATTAAGAGTAGACAGTGACCATTTTTAAATTATATTAGAATGTCTGTAACGTTGTTTGATGAGCCGATGGTCAAATTCCAAAGAACAATTCAAACTAGGCATGGTTTTGGTGCAAGGCTAGTCATTTTCTCGACAGGAAATAGCTCTCAGTAGTCTATATCAAATTATATTTTAAATAAGAGCAGACAGTGATAGTTCCGGCCGGCAGGTAGGCATTCTCCATGTTAATGGGAGTAATTCTTAAATAGAAAAAAGATAATTTGAATTTATAACGTTAAGATTTAACTTTGATTTTCAAACACTTTAAATTTGTTCCATTCCTTATTGTAAGTTTTTATTTAGTTAAAACTTGTCATATTTAAATACATGAAATAGGGTGGCTTTTTTTTTAAGACAACAGGGTGATATTTCCACTTTTTTTCCAGATTTTTCAGGAAGATAAGAAGGTATTTTCCTACTTTTCTTAGGGCGGAAAAGGGGCACAGGCTGACCCTGGGCTGAGAGAAAATATCATTAAGGTCTATGAATGTTTATTAAGTCATATTTTTCATTTTTCATAAACGAGAAATTGAGTGTGTAAATTACCACAAAAGTTTTCATTCTGCAATTTGCGCCATTTTATTAAATTTGACTGAAAAATTAGGTGTGGAAAGGATCCCGAAACCTCGAGAGAAGGTCCCAATTAGTCGGGCGGGATTGACCCTTCCCCTACCTACCCACATGATAATGAAGGGAATGAGTAAAACCCTCCTCTGTACATCCAGATGGATGTCCCCCACACCGCCAAACTACACCATAGAAGCCTAGCGGTTGTTTACTCCGCTACCCACTGATGCAGGACTATATGATCTATTTGATGCTATTTATTTACACCCATCACTCTTTCCAGCCTGTGGTAGCTTTACATGCCTTATAACCTGACTTAAGATTAGGAAAGGCACAACATCCAGTCCCCAGCTGTTAATTTATCAATATTAAAGGGTCATCAATGATAAAGTTTCGGCCATGCTGGGAATCGAACCCAGGACCCTTGGCAGCCACACTACCGACTTAGACAAGGTGTCACACTAAAGGGAAAGTACAGTTTATAAAGGATTACTCTATTAACTTCTCTCTATGTTAAGAAGTCAGCAACAACTTTAAAGCTACACAATCATTCAACCTGGGCTCAATTCGATAATCTGGAGGTTTCTAGGAAGTTTGACTTGAATCAAAACACTCGAGCTTGCAGACCCGTAGTTAGTGAAGCACATGGAGATTTCTTGGTGTATATCATCATCATCATGTATTACTACCCGTTCGGGTTATACGCACTTACGCTCATGTGTAATGGTAGGGTGATTGTGAGATGAAATGGAGGACCTACAGTTTTGAAGGGTTTGGTAATCAGATAAATCTGTGCCGGGACCAAGGATTGAACCCCGGACCCCCAGCATAGAAGTCTGACACCTTACCCCTTGACCATCAGGTCACCCTTGGTGTATAATTCCATATATGGTTAGCTATTGTATCTCTTTAAAAACCTCTTTTCACTTTTTGAGGCAATTTTTAATATGTATTTGGAAGACGGTACAGGAAAGACGGATGTAAACTTAAAAGGGAGCAAACACAACCTGATGGCTTTTACAAGGAAAAGAAGAAGTAAATAAATAGGTAGAGAATGATATTTATGTTAGCCATTCCTCGAGTCCTATCATTCTTTACCAAGTTCCTTTTCTCCCGTTTGTGTTTTAGAAAGATGTGTTCACACTACCGGCTAAAGCATTCTGATAACATTAAACCTGTATTGTCCTTGTCCAGTGGCAGCAGTGTAGGTAGTGCTGTTGTGACGGTAATAATAATAACAATAACCAGTCATGGGACAAGAAGGGAATGTTGCCACCTCGGTCTGTTACCTGAGATATCTTTCACCTCATAAACAAGAACTATTTTGATTATTGAATTCAAAAATTACTAAGTTAGGCCTACTTGAAAAGAACAACTTAATCTGTAATCATTATTTTGTCAGATAAAAGAGATAAACATGAATAAATACTTTATTTAAAAAAATAATAATCGTTAGGTGTGGAGAATCTAACGTGCCTAGTACACTACCCTCCCACCTCTATGAGAAACTTGGACTCGACCATTTCGGCACATGCTCACTTATAAAACTTTCACCTCACAAACAATCTTGTAAATATTTTAATAAACACATTAAAACTCTTCAAAAACTGAAAATTAAAACTAGAATTAAAATAAACTATAAATAAATAAAACAAATAACGGCTTTTTTTAAAGAGAAATAAGAACACATTTTACATAATACAAAGTCAGCCGCCATGACGTATATGTTTACTCGCCAGCGACCAGAGTCATGATTAAATAAATATGATTTAATTAAAACCAGTTAAGTGGTAATAAATATCTACAACTATGCAAAGAACCCTAATTTATTTCATTAAGTTAGATATTTTGTTGGAGTTCATGAAAATAAATACTGTCAACAGTCGGAAAGCGATAAAATTGTTTATTTATCTCTACCGGCCTATGTATCGTATATCGATTGTTTGTTTAAAATCGATACTGGTAATTTTATCACTTAGTAAGAGCTATCAAGTTTTAAGAATCAAATAACAACTTGCTAATTCAGGATTTGTTTTTAAATTGATTTTAACAAAGAGTTTATTACTTCTTTAAATATGTTATTGAAGTAATTGTAAAAATATTCAAACTTAGTCCTGCCTTATAAAATGGGAATGAACATACGGCCAGTGTCAAAAATATATTAGCGATTTAAATAAAATGTATTCTCATAAATTGATATATCACAAGAATCGAATATATTTCTTGTTTTATATGCTAAATAGATAATGGATATATAAGAAAATAATAATAAAAAAACCTAAGTATGCATTAATGAGTTCACTATTTCTTTGTATGTTTAATTGTTAAGCATGTTGTTTTAGTCTTTATTGAAAAAATCCATTAGTATTTTTTCTTTCTTACTAAAATAAATTATAATCCTTCAATGATGATTAAAGTTGATCAAAGGATAACTAGGCCTAATTTATTTATTTCACTTTTTTTTAAATAGATGAAAATGAGGTGGCCCAATGGCAAAATAATTTTATAGTAAAGGAAATTGATAAAACTAAAGAAAAAGGAAAAATAAACTACTGAGAGTAAATTTGATGAAGAAAGCCCACCTAGGGAGAGAGGAAAAATGTGGGAAGAATCCAATGCACAAAGGTGAGATCTTCTTCCTTTCTTCTGTCTTCTATAGTAGAAGTTGTCACACACACGTTTTAACACAAGTAGAGTCATATATCGGCATTGTTGCCTTCAACAAACACAAAGAAGAAACTGTTAAAAACACATTGTGCCAAATGTTTTTCTTTGCTCCCAAAAACAGTTGACAAAATGTGTTTCTAAAAGTTTTTCTTTAAATTCAAAATGGAGTAATCCATTGTTTATGTTATATGTACTCTCTTCTTCTTTGTGTTGTATAAAGGCAACAATGCCGAAATATGACTCTATTTGTGTTAAAATGTGTGTGACTACTTCTACTATAGAAGACAGAAGAAAGGAAGAAGATGTCACCTTTGTGCTTTGGACTCTTCCCACATTTCTCCTCTTTCCCTAGGTGGGCTTTCTTCATCAAATTTACTCTTAGTAGCTTATTTTTCCTTTTTCTTTAGTTTTATCACTTTCCTTTACTATAAACAATGTTTTTTTAGAAACTTAACTCATTTTAACAACACTTTAAAAATAACTAAAATACACTAATTTAGATTTATTTGATTTTTAAACCTTAATAAGAGTCTAGATTGTTTAATTTGGCTGGATTTTAACCTTTATTTTGCGAGGGGGGGTTGGAGTTGATTAAATTGAAAGCATGATTGAAATAAATCTTAATGTACAGTTTAGGCCTATATTACATAATGTAGGTCTATTTGTAAATCATTAAAATTTATAACGATTTTCTAGGATTCGGATTCGAGATTCGCAAATTAAATGTAGATTCGGATTTGAGAAATAGTGGATCTGACCCATCTCTAATAATAATCACCAATATTTGATTGTAAATTGAGTGTGGATAATCACATTGAGTATACATTAGAGATGGGTCGAATCCACCATTTCTCGAATTCGAATCTACATTTAATTTGCGAATCTCGAATCCGAATCCTAGAAAATTGTTATAAATTTTAATGATTTACAAATAGACCTACATTATACAATATAGGCCTAAACTGTACATTAAGATTTATTTCAATCATGCTTTCAATTTAATCAACTCCAACCCCCCCTCGCAAAATACAGATTAAAATCCAGCCAAATTAAACAATCTAGACTCTTATAAGGGTTTAAAAATCAAATAAATCTAAATTTGAGTGTCTTTTAGCTATTTTTAAAAGTGTTGTTAGAATGAGTTAAGTTTCTAAAAAAACATATGAAATATACAGATTAGGCCTAGTATATCCTTTGATCAACTTTAATCATCATTAAAGGATATTTTATTGTATTAAGATAGCAAAAATAAAAATACAAACGGATATTTTAAATGAAGACTAAAACTACATGCTTAACAACTAAACATACATTGGAAATTGTTAACTCAATAATGATTAAGTATGTTTTATTATTATTTTCTTTTATATCCATTATCTATTTTCGCGTAGAAAACAAATATGTTCGATACTTGCGATATATTTCTGAGAATACATTCTATTTAAAGCATCGAACATATTTTCGACTACAATATGTTCATTCCCATTTTATAAGGCAGGACTACGTTTGAATATTTCTACAATTACTTCAATAACAAATTTAAAAAATAATAAACTCTTAAGTTAAAATCAATTTAAAAACAAATAATGGATTAGCAAGTTGTTATTTGATTCTTAAAACTAGAGATCGCTTACTAAGTGATCAGAATACTTGAATCGATTCTGCACAAACAATCGATATACGATACATAGGCTGGTAGAGATAAACAAACAGTTTTATCGCTGTCTGACTGTTAACAGTATTTATTTTTTCATGAAACCCAACAAAATGTCTAACTTAAGGATCCTATGCAATAAATTGGGGTTCTTTGCATAGTTGTAGATAATTAAAACCAGTTGGGTAGTAAGAATTAACAATACCTTTATTTTAATCATCACTCGGACGAGTAAACATAATATACGTCATGGCGGTCGACTTTGTATCGTGTGTAATGGCCGCTGACTTTGTATCATGCGTAATGTGTTCTTATTTCTGTTAATATTAAAGCCATAATTCGTTTTATTTCAAGTTTATTTGTAATTCAAGTTTTAATTTTCAGTTTTTGAAGAGTTTTAATGTGTTTATTAAAATATTTACAAGATATTTTGTGAGGTGAAAGTTTTAGAAGTGAGCATGTGCCGAAACGGTCGAGTCCAAGTTTCAATAAAGGAGGGAGGGTGGGGTACTAGCCACGTAAGATTTTCCACACCTAACGATTATTTTTATTTTTTAAAGAATATTTTATTCATGTTTATCTATTTTCTCCGACAAAATAAATATTACAGATTAAGTTGTGCTTTTCAAGTAGGCCTAACAAGTAATTTTTTAATTCAACATATTATGCTTTGTTTATGAGGTGAAAGATTCGATCATCGAATCCTGTAAAATACTGAATCATCGAATCTCGAATACTTGTCAGGATTCGAAGATTCGAGTGGCCCATCTCTAATTATTATATTAAGGATGTAATGACTGACCCATTTTGAGAACCATTTGTCCATTCTTGTTGGTGATGATGGAGCAGTTGTCGATAGCCCCGGGTGGTTCCGGCTCTTTCCCTCGTACAAAACATTGCCACTGTCTGAACCAGCTCATTGCTATCGCGTAGATTACTGGCGGGTTCTCTTCGACCTTCAACAGAACACAAGTACAGTTACCTACCGTAGTTTAGTTGTGTTGCCGTGTCTAGTCATCTTATCAACAAGGTGAGTAATGTGAGAGAGAGAGCCCAACATTAGAATGTTGTCAAGGTCAGCAAATGATTGTTATAAGACATCTCCTTATAATATTGGATCAAAACCCTCGCAGTCAAAAGGCAGACGGGTGCAACATATACTTTTATGATTAAAAGGGAAGCTGAATCAAAGTTTATGTAATTTTAAAATGTTTTATTTTGGCGAAAAAAGAATTATCCTGTTTTATTGAAGAATGGTTTAAATAGTTTTACCTTAAGCAGTTAGCTCAAGCAAATATCTTGAATTTGAAAACTCAAAATAAGGTATTCTTGACATTGCATTTTTAATTTAACAGAAATGATTATTTTTGAAAGGTATTCGATAAACATAGTAAAAAGAATCATTCAATTATTTAGTAATCAATTTAGATATTTTTATTTTTATTGTATATTTATTAAGTATATTTCAAAATGGACGACAATATTGAATAAATTTACAGTTAGAAAGTAGTTTTAAAGCTCTATTACGTTATTAATGTGAAATTTGATACTAATCTTAACAATTTGTTAAGTAACCGAATGATTTATAAGTGGAAATGGCGATATTATCTCAATTAAATAGACAATGATTACTATTGTGTTTTAAAAATAGATTATTAAGTACATCAAGTGGAAGCTCTAAAATGAAAAGCTTACAAAACTTTCCATCTCGATCTCGAGCTTGGAATACGAGTACTCGCAGATGATTTGATGAAACATGGCCGCCTGTAGCAAGATCCCTATATATTAATGTCCTTGCTTGGGCCTAGCGTGAAATCTTTTAACGGTTGTAAACAAAGAATCAATCTATTGAAATTCGGTAAAGTTATGTGTAAAAGTAGAAATTGTAATTTTTAATGCTAACCTCAGATAAAAAAGCTTAAACATCCTGAAAACACTCATTTTTCATGTGATCCATTTTATAAAGTAAGTAAACCAGATACTACTCGTGTAAACGGCAGCCCTGGTACATTGCTATCACCAGTGTTACCGCGTTGAAAATTATATTGCATGATGTGGTATTTGCCAATTTACAAATAAATTGTTTTTATTTAGAAAAAAAAAAGAAGCTCAAATTTGGGTTATTTGTGTGAAAACCGTAGAATTTGTGTAACAATTCAATTTATCGCAAATGCAAATTTTGTATGTCTCTAGTAATAAATGATCCAAAGATTATGAAAGCTACAGGATCCATTTCCATACATAATTTTTCCCCCTTTAAAAGGGATCATACATACAGTCAAGGTTATATTTTCAGGTCAATATGATAAAGAAGTTATATTATGGTACTATCTGTGTATTTAATAATATTTACGCTATAAACAATTTAAATATTTGATATAGGTCATACCCTATTTTGTAGGCCTGTAAAAAGTATACTTTTTAAGTTGTTGCCAGTCTAAAAAAGTTATTTTGTTTAAATTATGATGCAAAAAATGTAGTTTTTATAATTAGCCTAGGTGTTATAAAACAACTTTTCATTTTGAGAACTTTGAAAATCAGATTTAAGTTTTTATTTGACATGCATTCAAATATTTACCATAATATAGGGTCTCTAATCATGATTATATAGTATTAACTAACACAGATTGGGAACCATATTTTAAAGATTATGATAACTAATGTATGTACTTATTATAGATTTTTATTTAAAAATTAATTTATGTTAGAAGCTAGGATAAAGTAAATAAATGTTTTTAATCTTTATATTCAACAAATTCCCATTCACAAAGCTTTACTTTAAATTTTCTTTAGAAAATTAGTATTCTAATGTGAGCTGTGTAAATATGAAATGACACACACAATGTAATGGTGGATTACCTTGTTGAGGTGTGTATATATGAAATGACACACACAATGTAATGGTGGATTACCTTGTTGAGCTGCGTATATATGAAATGACACGCACAATATAATGGTGGATTACCTTGTTGAGCTGCGTATATGTGAAATGACAAGCACATATGTAATGGTGGATTACCTTGTTGAGCTGTGTATATGTGAAATGACACACACAATGTAATGGTGGATTACCTTGTTGAGCTGCGTAAAGACATCCAGTTCATGTTTGATTCTCCTATGCAGCGCTTGCTGTTCTTGTTGACAAGACATGCAGGCATACAAACGGTTACAAGCAGGACCGCCGCCAAAACTTTAAACAAAACAAAAACTCACTAAACTACTATTTTCTTAAGAATAAAATATTATATTGAAAGCAAGATAAAAGAGCAATGGTCAGAGTTCCCAATCAGAACACAACAAGTCATTAGTAGTGTTCTGAGCAGCAGATGTTATACTCTTGTGCTGACGGCGAAGCCTCACTCGCTCAAAATCTTATGCTTGCTCTTTCAGGTAGCCATACAACTCTCCCTATAAGATTCCTCGACTTCACCAGGTTTTTTAGACATTTAAAAAAAACTCTCGGCTTAATCCCTGTTACAATTTTCCTTGTTAACCGTCAATTTATTACAGAGATTACATTTTTTTTAAAAACAATCTTAAAGACTACTAACGATAGACATTCTTATATGTTATTTTTTAAGTATTTAATGTTTTAAGTTTGATTTGTGTCCCTCTGTAAATGAGTTATAAAACAAACCCTGTAAAACCATCTCATGTTAGAGTAACATAAATAGGGAATGCATTTTGTTGACATTGTTAACCTTCGTTTAGATATCTAAGTGTGTAATTAGTCAAGAATTTAAATTCCCAAATTTTTCCTTATTTATGAATATACACTTCTCGACATTTCCCTGACATCAAACAATTTTTTACTTTTTCATTTTCCCCATCATTGGCCAGCATGTTTCTTTGTTCCAAGCTCACCTTGTTATGATTCATCTCCAACCCTCCCGTCCAACATTAGAGAAACTATTTCACAACTTGTGTCCTGATCCCCCCGAAACACAAGGCGAGAAGGACTGGCTCACACCAGTGTCAGTAGCACAATCACCCACCAACAGAGCGTAACGCGCAAAACAAACAAACCAAAGTGAATAAACCAATAACTGATGTTCATATTCAATCTTTTCTGCCATTATTATATAACAAAATGATATGTTGGATATAAGACGAGCCAGTATTAAGACTGTCATGGCAGACTATAACAACTAGGTGTCTACCCCTGTTGGCTCACGTGTCATAGAGGTACTCCCACACGCCCTGTGACAGCACTGTGCACAGTTGGTTCACGAAGGGCTCCTTGGAAGGGTGCACTCCTCCGTGCGCGCACAGGAAGTCAGAGTTGTCGATAGGACCCGGCTCGGCGAACGTGTTGAACTTGTTCACCCATTGCTTGGACACGTAGAACTGCATCAAACTAGGCTCGTTCTGGGACAGCTCGGTCAGTTCCACCGCTCTGTGACGCAACTTACCCATCGCCTCCGACGATTTCCTTAAACCAAAATACACAATTATAGTCATCACTACACAGTGAAATTTCATAAAAAAGCACATAAAATGGATCTACTGTTGCTATCTTGTGGCTAGCCAAGCTAAATTCCGCCAAATATGGAAAAAAAATGATCGTGCAAACTTTCACATGTATTGCGACATTAGCAACATTAAAATCTATGATGAATATATATTTTAAGAACTACTCAATTTGTTTGTGTCAATCGTTATAATTTTAACTTTTGTTTTCCTCTTTGTGGCGCACTCCTTGATGACGTTACCGTAGAACAACATCTTGTAGAGATGATATATTGTACCTCTGAGATCAGTTGCAGCTGCCTGTGTGTCTGTTTGTTCTATTTTCACTATAACTAACCAAGTGTCTCAATGAACTCCACTGATACCAAGGGGAATAACTTGTTATAGTGTAGCTCTCAAGGGAACATGAGGATATAGACTAACCGACAGGCACTTGAAACTAATATAAACTGATCTAGAAAATACAATCAAGTGACACACAAGTGCAGAGAATATGTAAATCCACACATTAAGCAGGTGATATAAAGGATAAATAAGGTAGAATTTAGAAGAAATATCCCCACAACTGTTGGAAAGCAAAGTGAGAAACCATTTAGTGGAAAACCTTTCTATTTTTATAGTTGGAATTCAAACCAAACTATGCGAGACTGCGGGGCGTGGACCAAGAGCATTAACTACTTTATCGTGCTCATGCTCGTCGCTCACGCGTTAGTGAAGAAGCATAAATTGTTCACAAAGGCGGAAGGTTCAGATGAGGCGTGGCTATGGAGGAGCTAGTGGCTGAGAGCTGTGCGGTTGTAGACTTCTCAAACCACACCACTTTCGGTCTGTAGATGTCATCAGCAGATTTTCCCGACCTCTGACAATCTGCTGATTTCTTTAGGTCCAAATCTTTATATATTTAAAGCGCTACATATTCTCTTTGCTGCGAGCAAATCTCAAGCTTGGTACTCCTCCAAAGTCGGATTGTACAAATGGGCTCCATTTAATGAAATGTTAGAAAACAAAAGGGGTCATTATCATTACATTTCAGAGTACTTTGCATCATCATTCTTGCAACACCACGACTGTGATCCTGACACGACAGGGTCGTGGAGCCTATGTCCACGACACTGCGTTCACACGGGTGGTGTTCACACTCATGGGTGAACCTCGCATCGTAGGGTTCTTCAATGACAACCAAACATTGCACAACAATACACACTTCGATACTTTGCGTCTGGGCTACATCACTCTTGGTCCAGTTTGTGGAAAGATTAGCCAGTATGAGGGGACGCCCCGATGTACTGATTGCACATCCTTCCCATATCCTGATAAGGTGAGGGTGATAGTGAGTATAAAGTTGTGGGGTCAGAAGAAACTATCCCCGGTGACTACTGGGGTCATTTCCCTTTAGGGGACCGGCAGGTTTATAGCCAGATGCACTGACCAGCCCACCACGGGGCCGGTTTACAGAGAATAGTAGAGAGAAATGAAATTTATATTTAGAACAGGATGATTTGACTTTGATGGGGAAAGTTACGTAACCCAATGTTTCAAGGAAAAAAAGAGGGGGGTGGGTAGAACATGTATTGGAATCAAAGTACTTATTTCTCCGGTTAACTTTCCTTCTATTTAAATTTTGCACTTTTATGTCTAAAGTACACAAAGAGTCTTAATTTTTATTTTTTCCTATTTTCCTGGTGTGTGGCAAGCCTGCTCTCGTAATAACCAGCTAAAAGTAAAACTACCCTGTTGTGAAAGATGATGATGCTGTCTTACTTATAGAAGAGAACGTAAGCCTCACAGTTTTGTACAGTTTCAGGCGACACTTGTGTGACGTATTGGTCGTCAAACTCAAACCACTGCTCGCTGATACAGTTGAGAGAGTAACACGTGTAGTGACCCCCGCCAGCTGTCCCGTGATGGCAGATGACCGACACGAGGTCGTAGCTCGTCACTTGGGAAACGCAGTCTGCACAGGAACAACACAACACATCACACTTGGAAGGAATCTAGATCCAAGTTGGACCAGCAGGAAACACTGTTACAATGTTGGCTGTTACCAACCTCGGGATAAAGTAGTTATCTAGTAGCAAACTTTAGTCACACAAGTTAAGCTGGATCTAGCTACAAGACTTCAGGAAGGGAGGGGGAGAGACTAGCTACAAGGCTTCAGGAGGGGAGGGGGAGAGACTCGCTACAAGACTTCAGGAGGGGAGGGGGAGAGACTAGCTGCAAGGCTTCAGGAGGGGAGAGGGAGAGACTAGCTACAAGGCTTCAGGAGGGGAGGGGGAGAGACTAGCTACAAGGCTTCAGGAAGGGAGGGGGAGAGACTAGCTACAAGACTTCAGGAGGGGAGGGGGAGAGACTAGCTACAAGACTTCAGGAGGGGAGGGGGAGAGACTAGCTACAAGACTTCAGGAGGGGAGGGGGAGAGACTAGCTACAAGACTTCAGGAGGGGAGGGGGAGAGACTAGCTGCAAGGCTTCAGGAGGGGAGAGGGAGAGACTAGCTACAAGGCTTCAGGAGGGGAGGGGGAGAGACTAGCTACAAGGCTTCAGGAAGGGAGGGGGAGAGACTAGCTACAAGACTTCAGGAGGGGAGGGGGAGAGACTAGCTACAAGACTTCAGGAGGGGAGGGGGAGAGACTAGCTACAAGACTTCAGGAGGGGAGGGGGAGAGACTAGCTACAAGACTTCAGGAGGGGAGGGGGAGAGACTAGCTGCAAGGCTTCAGGAGGGGAGAGGGAGAGACTAGCTACAAGGCTTCAGGAGGGGAGGGGGAGAGACTAGCTACAAGACTTCAGGAGGGGAGGGGGAGAGACTAGCTACAAGACTTCAGGAGGGGAGGGGGAGAGACTAGCTGCAAGGCTTCAGGAGGGGAGAGGGAGAGACTAGCTACAAGGCTTCAGGAGGGGAGGGGTGATGAGTGACATAGTCTGGGGAAAGGAGGAAAAAAAATTACAGACATTAATTAAACAGCTTGTGCTATTGTAATTAATTTCATTTTAGTGCGCTAATATTTTTTCTATCTTTTTATTTATTCAAATGATTTAAAAAAAAAAATGGGATAGATTTAGAGCCCCCTGTGGATGCATCCCTCGCATGTGCCAAACACTGGCCCTGTTCAACACACTTATTTGCGTACAGAGACATTAATTACACGGGTATTATATTTTGGAATGGCATCCATTTGCTTTTATAACATTTACAATAAGTGTTGGGTAAGCTAATATCATTGGAGTGCAGCAGCGCTTGTGAGATCTCGAGCATCTTGAACGTAAGAGGTAACCAGACACACTGGCTCAGTTCAGAAATGTGTTCGCTATTCCTATGGACAACAATGTCGCTCACTTGTATTTATTTGGGATAGTTTGAATATTCAGATGTTTTATTGTGAAAGTATATGTAAAAATTAGCAGCATGAGTTTTTTATTTAAAAACTATTTCAGTCAATCTTAAAACTAATTTTTAGTTTTTACCTATTTATGGTCAAACCAAAAATATTTGATTAAAATATACTATTATTATATTTGTATTTGCCCTAGTTATTTAATAAATACATCAACATTCTTACTCAACACGTGTTCGGTAAAATATTTAGTATTTATTTGGAAAACTTACAATTTAAATAAAAATATATAAATTTTAAGTGTAATTTTATTTTTTTGCAAGATTACAAAAGGTAAATGTTTTGGCATAACCAATAAATGCAAACAAATCAGAGTTTTTGTACTTATTCCTGACCATTCAAATTAATGCTGACATCCACCAATACTTTTAACTCAATTTAAACCATCAATTCATTTTAATTGATTTATTGAAATTAATTGGAAAGCTAAGTTTAGACTAAAATTATAAATCTGAAAAATATATATAATCCTAAATTGAAAAATTATTTTAAATTTTCTTTTCCTGTTTCCCGAAGTCAAATGTTATTCCCGCATAGCACTAATTTTGATAAAGATCAGGCTTCCAGGAAATAATTAATCCTACAGACAATGAGCATTGCAGTGATTGGCCAAGCCATAAAATATAATAATGATTATTATTTCAAGTTTCAACATGATGTAAATGAATACCCCCCTTACCTTTGTGCAGGTAGGGCCTCATGTCCAGTTCCTCAAGAGGGAACGAAACGTAGTTGTTGATTTTAGAGCTGAACATTAACTCGTGACGAAACCTTTTTAAATGGATGCACAAAACTTCAGGAAGTTCTAGTACTTTTGAGTACTTTACACCATTACGGAGTTTATTGCACTTTTCACAACTGAAAATAAAGTTTTTTACAGTGAATATAAAATAAAACTTGAAATGAAATACTTAATATGGTTCTGGATAGATTTTTTATAAGTAGTATTTATTTTATCATGAATGAAGAAAATAATAATTATGTTAAGACTTAGTTTGTAATGTTAACAAATGGTTTTTATTTACAAAACAAAACACCTACGTTGACTTAAAATTTATTTAGGGTTGCAGAATTACTAAGGAACTTTTTTTTCTCACAAATATTGCTTTTGCATAAGAAGGTTGACTTTGAATAAGATTCATAAAAACAATGAAAAGTTAATTTTTACTATGAAAAATGATAATCATTAGTGAAAATCTGAATCTCATACAAACTCTACTCCCCCTAAATACGAATATTGGACTCGACTATTACTACTATTACTATTATCACGCTAGCTTTTAAAGCATGACACTTTCACAATGATATACAGAGAATACAATAATAAAATGGAGAAATATAGCAAGAAATCTAAGGACAAATATACAACAAACTGTCGCTTTTATTAAGAGAAGATAAACACTTTTCACATGTTACAAAAAATCTAACCGATAAACATGTCTGCTATGATTTACCATAAAAGTAAGCCGCCATGACAGCCAAGAATAAAAAATTAATGATAATTAAACAAGCATCTTTATTCTTATTTCAAATCTGATGATCTAGGAACATCTAATCAAAAATAATGTACTTATAGTTAGATATTGTGGAGTTTTACGGATTAAAACTCTAGTTCAGCGTAACTAAGATTGTCCAGTAAACTCCGGTATTATCGATTGTTTGTTTAAAATCGATTCGAGTTTTCTCATCACGACGACTAGCTATGTAGGCAAAGTTTTAAGACTTAAATACTTAACAATTTGATAAGTCATTATTTGTTTTTAAATCTATTTTGATTATTGTGAATTATTAGTAACATAATGAAGTAATTGGAAGAGTAATCAAAAACAACACAACAAAATTCAATTCAATTCGGTTAAGCTCATCACTAGCCCCAACCTATTTTAGGAGTTAACCATGTTGAATACTAAAGAGTGGTATCAAGATTTTTAGCAAATAGTATCGATTATTGTAATACCAGTCGATACTATGACTTCAAGTATTGTATCGGGCCCTAACCAGGTAGTTAATTTTAACATTAACCTATAAAACAGACTAAAAATCTGTGAGAATAACCAAACATCCTGTGATCTGTGTTGTACCTTTAAAATCCACAAAAATGGATAAAATCTCTCTAAAAAAAAGGCAGCACTGCACTATTGTATTAATATTAAATAAAGATGTAAAATGTTACATTTTGATATAGGCCTAACCCATTCCTTAGTCTGTGATTTTAAGACGACCCATAGATTTTGAAGGTACAAATTTGGAGGGGGAACTCATCTTAGATTTTGATAAATACAGTAACATAAAATAATTGAATATTGTTTCTATAGCTGTATAAGGAAAACCTCTTAGTTTTTTGAGGTTAATGTGCTATAGTTGGAGGATGTACAGGAAAGAAAAGAACTTAATAAGAAAAACAACAGTTCATACGTCACATTGTTGCCATCGAACAAAGAGGTATTTTAAGTGTCCTATCATTCTTTACTAATATCCTTTTACTCTTTTTGAGTGACCTGGTGGTCTAGGGGTAAGGTGTCGGACATCTGTGCGGGGGGTCCGGGGTTCAATCCTCGGTCCCAGCACAGATTTATCTGATTACCAAACCCTTCCTTCACCTCTGACGAGACATCTTGTGAATGTGAGGAATGCCAGGCCTCCACCGTGGTTCGGATTCCACGTTAAACTGTAGGTCCTCCATTTCATCTCACAATCACCCTACCATTACACATTAGCGTAACCCGAACGGGTAGTAAGACGCGGTGATAGTAATAATAATTTTACTCTTTTTTGTGTTATCATGGTCTAGTCTTTTGATCCATCATGATTTACGCATTAGTACAGTTGTCACCGTACTAATGGCAGCCCGAGTCGAGGATGGCTGAGTTACTTGATAGCTTGTGATATCAAGTGACCTCTCATATTTCCACATGTCCATCACAGACTGTGCCCTAAAATACGAGTGAAGAATGACCATGGGGACGGGACGTCTCCTGGATAGCTCAATGGTTAAAGCATTGGTGTACTGAGCCCAAGGTCCCCAAGTCTATCAGTTATATCCCTGTAGTATGTGTGATATGTTGCAGTAAATTACCTGTACATGTTGTCTCCTTTGAGCTCATCTGCACTGAAGAAAGCAGCTAAGCAGTCATGTAAGCTCACAGTGGGGCCCCAAAACCAGCTGCGAATCCATTCCAACAGCCACGTCACCCAGCCCTTAACAAATAATAGCGTATTAGTTATTCCTGCGGCCAAATGCCTAATAGGGAACTAAACTGCACTTGTATTTATTTTATATTTAAATGTTTAAAAATGAGGTGGCCCAATGGCTAAATAATTTTATAGTAAAGGAAAGTGATAAAACTAAAGAAAAAGGAAAAATAAGCTACTAAGAGTAAATTTGATGAAGAAAGCCCACCTAGGGAAAGAGGAGAAATGTGGGAAGAGTCCAAAGCACAAAGGTGACATCTTCTTCCTTTCTTCTGTCTTCTATAGTAGAAGTAGTCACACACATTTTAACACAAATAGAGTCATATATCGGCATTGTTGCATTTATACAACACAAAGAAGAAGAGAGTACATATAACATAAACAATGGATTACTCCATTTTGAATTTAAAGAAAAAACTGTTGTGGACTTTCTTCATCAAATTTACTCTTAGTAGTTCTTTTTTTTTAGTTCTATTAATTTCCTTCACTATAAATTTAAATTCATATGGTTTAACTAAAACAAATTCCTAATGTAATCCTGAGAACTAAAATAAAATATTGATATTTTCAAAGTAAAACAAATAAACAATGAACAGAGGGACACACTGCATATTTTACACTATTTACTACCATTGGGGAAAAAGATGATTGCCTCAACAAAGGTAACCCCAACCCAACAATAGTTTGGAAATAATATATTTTGGAGTTTTTGCAATGTGTTTTATCATTAGCGCTTGAATTTTTATATAATTACATATTTTAATAATGCCATTAGTGATGTGAAATGGGCGAATTTGGTTTGAGACTATATTTTCAGTTTTAATCTTACATATTTTACCGAAGTCCACATATTTTAGAAGATATTACAAAAAATTACATATTTCCCATTTTTTTTATCATGGTATTATTTTTATGTTTTCTTAAGGAAAATACTTTTAAATGTGGTGTCACTAATTTTCATACAATCTGTACTTCCATAAAGTAATGTATCCAGTGGAGGGATGGCAGTGAGCAAAGTCCAAGTGGAGAATGCTGGCTTGTTAGAGAGGATCACAGTTGCCATACCAGCAGGACTCATACTCCATATTGAGGGACTTGGACTTTCAGGCCAAAAAAGGAACCTCATAATAACAATAGGACTCAAAATCATGTTTTTATTAAAAGGAAAAAAAAAACCTACTGATAAGCCGGCTAGGGTTGAACCAAAAAATTTGTTAGCCTAAAGAGTTCTAGTTTTAGCTTGTGTTTTAACTTTAATTCTACTTTCAGGTTGATTTGATGTTTTAGCCATTTTAAACAACTAAAATAAGGTTTTTTGATTTGACCCTGCATGAGATATGGTTAATTTTTATTCATAGTCAAAATACATTGTTTAAAAAGTGAGTACTCTTACACCTCTAATTGTTTTCTTTTTAATATGTATTTCTCAAAATTATACATATCTCATTTAACTTAGGCTAACAGTTAATTAACCCTAGAACGCTAAACCTCTCTGTGACACTCGTAAATTTTACTACTAGTTTTATTATATTTAAAACATAATCATTTTTTCACCCAACTTCATCACATGATACACAGGATGTTGCCCCGTTCGACAGACGGCACGAGATCATTGGCTGCAAACTGTCCTAGTCATGCACCCTTGGTTTCATTGTAGATTTAAATTATTTCGGGTTTTCTTGTTTCCTGGCTTGTCACCATATTCTTGTGTGTAGTGGGAAGCTAGATTACAACTTTGTTTTGTTTTAGTTTGTAAGATATCACTGTCCCTACATTAGTAAAACACTCGCACCGTTTCCGACAGCGTCTCCTAGAGCGCAATCAGAAAATGTCACGCTATCAGCCATAGTGAGGGTACTAAAGAGGGGAGACGTCTAACCCCCGTGTAAAGGAGGGAATATGACAACCTTGTCAATCTTACCAAGGAATAGCATTATAGGGTTGGATTAGAAAGAACAAGAAAATTAAAAAGAAAGAAAAGTAAAGTAGTAAAAAGACAAATTTTGTATTTTTACTACTTTACATTTCTTTCTCTGCATGTAAAGTGGTCAGGGTTTTAGGCCCTTAGCTCTCAACCTTTTCATTTATAAAATTATATTAATTTTTCCTTTAGTTTACATATT
>CABEEJ010007994.1:0-26564 GCA_901482245.1 Timema douglasi | reverse complement strand
TTACTTGACCCTTAATAATTCATACATTAAAGATGCTCAAAGAATGAAAACTAGCCAAAAAACTGAGATTATTAAGTCATAGAGAAATTGATGAAAGTTTGTTTACTAATTAATTTGATTCCTTGTTAAAGCTAAATTTATATTCAATATAAATGACTACACCTTAAGTTTTCTTATTTTCTTCAATAAGTCATAACCGATCTCACTTAGAGAGGAAACGTAGCAACCTAAGGTTTCATTTTATAAATTAATTTGAGGTATCTGACGTGCATTTTCTGAACCGAGATATTAAATCAGCATTCTACTTGTATACAATCTTAAAACTTGAAAAGACACAACATCCCCGTCCATTAGCTCTACAGGTTAGAAGAAGAAACAAATGTTATACTAAAAATAAAAGTTCCATGGTATCAGGAATCGAACCTAGTGTCCCTAAATCAGTATAAAATCATGCTATCGATTGAACTAAGCCATCGCAATATTGTACGTTAAATAAATCTGTATATCGTTCTCTTGTAGGATTCTTGGTTTAGAAAGCATTTATAATAATAATAATAATAATAATAATAATAATAATAATAATAAGGTAAGCAATAATTATTTGATAAGTATGAGATTTTAACATATAAGTAGTAATGCAGCCTACAAAATACATCAATTATTTCTTCTTGAAATTAACTTTAAAGGAGTAAGAACTGTTGGCTTACTGCAAAACATAAATGTTGAGAAGATGTATGAATGTTAACTGCATTAGAAACTGTCAGTATTTTGCTAGTGCATTACTTATTGAAGTGAATAATGTGATCCAACCCTCCTTTTAGACACGCGCCATTTAACTATTTTACTCTATACGTGGACATTCCCGGCCAGCCAGCACACACAGAACTAACTATTTATTAATATGTTTGGGTGCCAGGAAAACTTCACTGTTTCTTAGGTAACCTTCATATAGTCAATCTTAAATCAATTTGACAAGGGAAGAGTGTTTAAAGCAATTTTTAAGGGTAGGTTTTTTGTTTTGTTTTTTAGCACCGCGTCTTATTACCCGTTCTGGTAATACGCCTAAGTACTAATTACTCTAATGGGTATAGGAATGGTAAATGTTGAATCTATAGGAAGTTAACCCGCATTTGTGTGAAGGCAGAGTGTAAAACCATTTAGGAAAAACTAACCAAGTTCACCCGAGCGAGTTTAGAAACTCGATCTATTCATCCTTGCCAGTCGAGCTAAAGAGTAAACTAGCGCGTTAGCTAGCTACGCCACAGGGTTGGGTCTGAGAGCTGTTGATAATTTCAGTGTGGTAATAACACTATTGATTGAATTTTAAAAAAGAAAGCCCCAAGTTAATAATAGATTATAGACGAGTGTGATATCTGATCGAAACACTCACAAAATAAAATATTCAATATCATATATTAAAACAAATTACAAAGTAAAATTAATATTCTAGGAAATACCGTAAAAATATTATATTATACTGCTTCGGTATTTATGCGTACGAAAAAAATCTTATAAGATCCATTTTCAGTGATGGATGAAACACGGTTCTAGTCCTGTCCGGGAATATTGAGACACGTTTTCCTAAAAAAAATTTCCAACTTCCTTCCAAGCAAGTATCTTTTTAATCACTATCCCTCTGTAATTAGTAGTAAAAATGGTTGAAATAGGTAATATTATGTTACTCTCCTATAGTTCACTCTAGACTATATTATTCCCTTCACGGGTAGAACGGAATTTTACCTTCCAGCTGATCCACAAAATCCATTATAGTTAGGCCTGTCAGTATTTCCAGGGACTCACAGGAAAACGCCTGATTAAACTAATGTTAAAGCCTGCCCGGATATAAAAACTACGTAAGCCCAGTTGAAAAAAACTAGAATGCAATCGCTTATGTGGTTATAAATATCCTAGATAAAATATACACAACATCCATCCGAAACTTTAACCGGGACTCGAACCCCATAAGCTAAGTCTATCATAGTACAAAACACGCTTGGATAAATATTCTACAAAAAAACAACTACATTTCAATCGGTTAAGTGGTTCCATAGATGTATACAAATATCCGGCTGGCACTTCTCCGTGGCTCACACCAAACCGTGCGACTATAATTACTATTCTAAAAAATGCCTGGGTAAATACATTACAGAATAATCTAAACTACACCACAGTAATTGTGTGGTTTTATAGATATAGACAAATATCCGGCTGTCACTTCACCGGGACTTACACCAAAACTCCCGATTATAGTTACTATACTATAAAATGCCTGGATTAATACACTACATAATATTATTATTATTACTATTATTAGCACCGCGTCTTACTACCCGTTTTTGTTATACGCACTTACGCTAATGTACTATGGTAGGGTGATTGTGAGATTAAATGGAGGACCTACAGTTTAACGTGGAATTCGAACCAGAGTATAGGCCTGGCATTCCACATATTCACAAGTTGTATTTAATACACATGTTAGGTGAAGGAAGGGTTTGGCAATCATATAAATCTGTGCCAGGACCGAAGATTGAAGCCCGGGTCCTCAGCACAGAAGATCGACACCTTGCCCCTAAACAACCAGGTCACCCAGATATAAATAAATCTGTCCGTATATTTAACGGAAAATCAAACTCTAACTCTAACCGTATGTATGCAAGATCCTCCCTTGGCAGACATCTTAATGAATATAAATAAATGCACCGTAATCGGTTATGAAGTTCCGGGTATCTTTGGCTATAGAATGACATTCTTTAAAACAGTACCGAACTACAATATTTTTTATTTAATAATATTTACATTCCAAACCTTAAAAAAAGCAGAGATATAATTTAACGTGTTTTTAAGCTCTTAAACCAAAATATACATTATTTCTCCTTACTTTTCAATTATTTAACCCCTTAACTCCGATGTTGTATTAATACTTGTCTACGACATGGCCTGTTTTATTGTTTGGATTTCCAAAATTTATTTAGTAAAAATTAAAGTTAAAAAAAGAACGCAGTTAACATACTAAATAAAATTTATTAAAAAATTATGGCCAACCTAAATCTTTAAAAAAAAAAAAAAAATTCTCATCAAAGTATTGATCAAAACCTTTTACTAATAGTTATATTGTGACCGGTATGGTAACATTAAATAAAGTATGGAATCGAACTATGGTCCAACAAAGTTTTCCACAGTCATAATAACTTTGAAGAAACAAAGAAATTCACTTTTATAACTAAAATATGTCCAATGTATGAGATTTATCAATATTTATTTTTGTCTACCCGGAAATAATATAAATTATTTTAAATTAGGATAGGGACCCTTATATTAAAGAATTTTTTTCTAAAACACAGCTTTTTACAAATAAAGTAAAAATCTTTTAGAGTTAATCTGTTATTTACGTTGCATGTGTGGAATTAAATAATCAATCATTAATAAATGTATAATTGGCTATAAACAGGAATGAAAATTCTGGAAAAGGGTAGACTTGCTTTATGTTAACATGTAAAACCAATCAATGTAGATAACAGTGTAAAAATAACGTTTGACGTGGCTTTTATTTTTAATAGCTAAAAAAAATACCAGCCTTATGTTAATCAGATCAAACATAATTAATTAACTTAGTATGTAAATATTAATTATTTAATTTTATTATCATCAGAACAATAAAGAAGAATTAATTTAGTAAATCAAACCATTCGTGCATCACTTAAAGACATAACCCCTCCACCATCACTCCTTCCCAACAGTCAAGAAATTATTTAAGGACTTAAGGCCTTCTCTAACTTAGGCCTTGGGCGTAGCTAGGCAAACTATTCTGCAGTCATGTGTGGAGGTAAATCATACCTCGCGGGCTCAGTGAATGATAAGTTGCTACATTTCAATCTCAACGGAGTGTAAAGCATGATAAATGTGCTGATGATCAGTGGATGATTGATTGTAGTACTGTTGGCAAACTCGTGTCCAATAACAATTTAAAATAATTGGCACTTATTAATTTGTTAAACAAACTTTCCTCCCTGCCACTCCTTTACAATCCTGAGTCGATTTTTAGTTTTTCTTAAAACTGTCTAAATTTGTGAAACTATGTGATTTATATGAAGCTGACATTATAAGTGCTTCTTTTACCCTAACCTCTAGTATGCGTATTGAAATTACGGATAAGACCATGCAGTTAATTATATAATTTAAAACACTAGAGGAGTGCATTATCAGGCAGTGCATTTGTTCCCACCACATTTTTATCGTTTTGATGTAATATTTCTACAGGTTGCAAAACCTCATGACTCCCTCAGGGAATATATGTGTCTGCACCTCTAGACACTGCAAAAACCCTCAATTTACCCATCGTTATAGGTGTGTTGATTCACAATATCATCACTAAAACTACAATTCAGTTCAGGTTTTGACTTGGTGAATTTAGACCTCTTAACCTAGCACAGTTTGAAGCTATGGTTTATTCGGTAGAAACGATCTTCCCTCTGATATCCATTTCAACCAATAATTTTCTTCTAGAACACCTAAAAAATCCCTTAATTACATCTGTAATTTCATCAAGTCTTATCATCATGCCTAATTCACTTTCAATTTTTAATTTTGTGACTCATATTAAAACACCCCTTGATGTATCATTATACCATTACAGTACCAGTACCAGAAACTCAAAATTTAAATGGATTGTTTCAAAGCCCCAATGCCTTCCTAGAATCCCAAGGCACAATAGCAAAGGATCCGCCACGTACAACTTATTATTGTGTTCAAACGTGTGGAGTTGGCCACTCTAGTGAAATATGTATGTCATGACTTACCTTCAAACCTAAACTCAGCTATGGCTTTTCCCCTCCCAATCACAGAAGTAGACAGTGCTGTAAATTTGGAGCATTTGATCACACAAAGGCTTTATGTTAAAAAAACTAATTTCTGAGAAAAAAATTAATCGTGTTTTTCACAACAAATACAAGTAGTGCTAACCGATTGCTAACATATGTTTCCAAAATTCATTACTAGTAGTGTTCCTACTCATATTCCTGTTATTCCTGTCAGAATAGGCAGTGATTATTTTCCAGCAATTGGGGACACGGGTGCCAACTGTTATATTCATTCTACATTTCATGTTGATGAACTGTTAAAATCTGGATGCATTATTCAAATACATTAGTGTAATATTCCTTTTTCTAATTTTGGGAACAGACCTGCTATGGCCAAATATTTTTTCAGTTTATCTATGAACATGCATTGCTTTTCATGGAAATTCTAAATTTTCGTCGCACCACATTCACAAGCAATATTACCATGATATAACTTCATTAGTTTCTCTTTTATGATTATCTCTTTGTGTGATAATTCCAACTCCTTTAAATTCCAAAATGCTTTACATAAATTTCTTTCTGACCTCGACAAAATGTTTGTGGGTATGGTTGACACAGAAATCAATGACACTCACAGAAATCAATATTTTTTTTTGTAACATTTTAAAATAGAATTTCTTTCAGTTTTGACTGATTGTTTGTGCTCTACTAAGTTGGTGAACTATGATTTTAAATTAAAATGTGAAAAAAAAAGTTCGTTGGAAAATTTATAAATATTGTTAATCTTCTCGCTAAAAATTATTCTATATAAAACCTTAAAATTTTACAAACTTTCCAAAATATTCTAATAGTATGAAGTAAATTCAATCATCTTTAATACAAATAAGACTTGAAATTGATGAAAAATCAACTAACTATGTCGTCATCATACAAGAAAAACTAAAACGTATATAAAATATGAAGAAGGGACCAAAAATAATACAAAGAAGATATAACCCTACTGTCAATTATTATTACCGTTTACCAAATAAATGTGAACATTATTGGAAATAAAGAAGTAATTTTGGGTAGTATAATTAGTTTTCATTTTAATTATCTACCAAAGGCCAGACTGACATACTTCACAGGCCTCATCTGGCCCATGGTCAGCCTACTGAGAACCACTGTCATAAAGTAAGTTTGCCATGAAAAAAGGGAAAAATAAAGATAGCACAAATTTTATTCCAGCAAATGTATTACATATATCTCTTTCTATTCATCTTTCTATGATGTAAGCCCTTCTGTTCTTTTTTAGATAATATTAGCAGTGGCAAAACTTAGATAAACACTTTATATTTAATTTATATGTTATTTTAATGTCGTAGAACATACGTCCAGAATAAATAATAACCATTAGATTTAAAAACAATGGTCGACCAAAAAAAATTGTGCCACAAAACGAAAATAGGTGAATCTAATAGTACTTTTTTGTGCTGTATTCAATTGTCCTTTTAGAATTTCTCTTTTTTTTCACTTTGAGTGACATTCACTTAAAGTTTACAATATTATATTCATTTACAACAAATGAAATAAAGCAGTGCTATACAATTAAATATATATGAAAGGTGAAGCTGGGGGGATGGATTAAATATTATAGTTAAGGAGATCAGTGGAAGAGCATCACTACACTTGTCCAAAGGTTCCAGGTTCGAGTCCAGTGTCTATATGTCAATTTACAATTTATTAAAAATCATACATAGCAAAGGACTAGCTTACCTAAAAGGTAGAAGTGTAGGATTTTCTGCTCTATTTTACTTCACAACCAACACTTTTTCGGCTCCAACGATAGTCATCAAGCATAATTGGACTCCACTTGCCTTGATACTGCTTTTCCATGACACAAATATCTTGGTGGAATCGTTTCCCATGACTGTTCCAAGATTAAGTAATCCAAGCATGAATATCAGAAATGTACTCTCAAAGACATGTTACATCCCAAGGTCTTGTAAGATTTTAAGTGATAATCTACTATATATTTGTAGCTGTCTATTTTATGTCCCCCTAAAAATTCACGTAAATAACCCTGAAAAATTCCCATGCAAAATTTTCGGCTTCATTCAACTGACCATCGAGGTTCTCATCTTTAATCATTTATCTTTGAGGATCTACAAAGATCCCATCTTTGATCTTTGCATCACTGGTAATTGGGAATTTTTTCTTAAGTATGTAAATTCAGGTCCACTTCTATCCATTGCTTTAACAAAGTTCTTTACAAGACCAAGCTTGATATGTATTGCCGGTAAGTAAACTTATTCTGGATCAGAAATGGGCATATTGACCATATATTCATTTCCTGGGGATAGTGACGTTCGATTTGGCCACTGTTTATGGGTGTAAGAATTTCTACGGTCTCTCCTATTCCACTCACAAAAAAAAATAGCAGTATTCCTTGAAACCAAGTTGAAGTCCTAGCGATAGAACAATGACTTCTAAACCAACACAGACATTTCATTTGTATTCTCTATAATTGATTTTTTCCAGAAAGAGTTTCATGCTCGCATAGGTTTCTTACATATCAAAAGCATTATCTAGTGACACTGATGGAAACTTATTTCCATTGTAAAGAAGCACAGCAAAGTGCTTCCATAACGGAACAAACATAACTGCAAAAAAAATAGTACTTCTTCAAGGGAAAATAAATCCTTAATTTCACTATACTTTCTCTAAAAACACATAATTTTGTTTCTCAGCAAAGGATATTCTAACCTTGCAATATTAACCCTAACAATTCAGCTAACCTTTTAGATGGATTCATATATCTGACAAGTTCATTTATATCACCATGGAACGAGTAAATGTAGTTAAGAAGATAAACAGGAAGTTTCAAATTTACATCAAACCTTATATCATTATCACTATGCTTTACAGGATCTTCCTCTTGTTCCTCATCACCTAGTGTGGCATTTTCTAGAGGCTTTAGCACAGGTCATTGATCAATATGAGGTAAAGGCCTCATGGAACATGGTACATTAGTGTATGTCACAGTGTTCTTTGATTTAGAACTAATCCCTGAAATGTTTGTAATAATCTGTAAAATGATATTTTAGTTTCTACCAAAACATTGGAACTGCAAAATTCATGTGCTGAGAACCCTTTTACCGACCCACGAGGAGTGGTCCACAAGTGACATAACAAAAATTTGATCAACAATTTTGAATTAAAAGTAAATTATAATGCTTCTTAATGAGTGTAGTAAAACCACGTTTGCAATTTTTAAATATTACCTCACAACAAAAGTAGAAAAAATATTTCGTATGATTGACAAGATTTTTAGGCATCGTGCCACTTGGTATTATAAACCCTATAAAATGTATACTAAGCCACACCAACACGATAAAATGTACAGATAACTACATAGATAACAGTTTATGTTAAAGAAAAACACAGCATTATATGTTTACAGAACAAACTCTCACTAACAACTTCCCAGAAAATAGGAGCTGACTTAGACAATAAGCAAGGAAAAATCTGACTAATCATGTCCAAAGTAGGTCAATAATATTGCCTTGAAAAGCTTGGAACTGTAAAGAGAGGTTTGAAGGGTGTGACATAAAGCAGCCATTCGAGGGGAGGGGGGTCATTCTGTCAACTTAACTGCGATTCTAGCCACTCCAGTTGGTAAAGACTTTCCTTATGCACTGTAAAATTATAAAGTCGGAATAATAAGCTTAAAACTATACGTGATAAAAAAAAGTTCTGAGAACAATTTTGGAATCAGTAGAAAATAGTACATGTGGATCATCCTTTATTTGCTTTGGGACAAAAACTTTGTTGACCAGTGTAATCATTTCTAGCAATAGTTATTTTAAACATATATATATAAAGAAAAGTCCTGGCTCACAGACTGACTCATCATCGCCCAGTACAAACGCTTGAACCCGAAAAGCTGAAATTTTGCACAAAGGTTCCCTTTGTGATGTAGACAAGGAAAAATGCCAGATTTACTGAAATTACCACGAAATAGGTAATAAAGAGGATTAATATTTTCACTTTAAAGTTGCCTTATTTCCGTAACTATAATGATTAGAGACTTCAAATTTGGCATTTAAGTAGGTAATTATAATCACTAATAACTATTTTCAGGGATGGGGAATAAAGATAACTTATATTTTCGTCTTAAAGTTGCCTTATTTCTTATTAGATCAACGCCCTGCCCAAATCCTTGGACTTTCTGAGAGGGTGCGTATAAATGCAGGAGTACCGCAAGGATCGATACTGGCACCCTTTCTTTACAATATATTCTTAGCAGATATCCCTCGCAACCAAAAATGTCAATAACAATGTTTGCAGACGGAACACTGATTTATACCAAAGAGAAAAATATCTACACCGCTTCGCTAGCATTGCAAAGATTCCTCAAGACTTTCGAAATCTGGATATCAAAATGGAAAGTAAAAGTAAACACCACAAAGTCCACGGCGCTGGTAGTAACCAGAAGAAGATCATTGCCACCTGAGAACGTCACCCTCTTTCAGGAGTAAATACCATTCAAAGATGAAACCAAGTACCTGGGAATAACCATAGACAGAAAACTAACATGGACAAAGCACATTGAAGTGACTAAGAAAAAATCAACGGCATTATTCATTCATATATACCCACTTTTTAAAGGGCAACAACTTAGCCAACAGGCAAAGTTGATAGTCTACAAGAGCGTGATTCAACCCATCATCATCCTCTACGGCTGCATAGGATGGGGCTACGCAACGAAGTCCCAAGTAACCAAGCTGCAAACAACGCAGAACAAAAATCTCAGACTTATAACGGCAGTGGACATACAAACACCTACTTCCACACAATGACCAAGAGTAAGACACTCACCGAAATACTTAAGGAAAGACGAAAGAAATGCTACGAACAAAGCGCATCACACGGGAATACCATCATAAAATCACTGGGAAACTATGATCCGCACCAAGAAAGTTTATACAAACACCCAAGGCTTGAATAAACAAAAAATAACGGAAAAAAACCAATATCTCAACCTCCCTTATCCAAGAAAAAAAAAATCCTTCCTTTCACATAAAAACAAATCATTCACAACTTCACAATTTCATAATTCATAAAGTGCAATGTAAACTAATCAACTATGTGTTTTTTACAGCAAACCAAAGGTACCAAATAATGAAATGTTAAGTTTCATACAATGAGGATAAGGGTCTGCAAAAGCAACCTGTAACTCATATAACAAATCAACCCTTTCTAAGATGACCTAGATTGGCACTTCTATCAATTTGGATATTCTTAGTCGGGAAACAGCCGTACGATAAATCCTTGGACTTAGAGAGCTGAAATTTTGCACAGAGGTTCCCTTTATGATGTAGACAAGGGATAAGGCCGGATTTTTTGAAATTCCCATGGGATAGAGAGTAAAGAGGATTTATAATTAATCTTTTGTTTAAAAGATATGATTGAAGCCTTGGGCGAAAAATAGTGATATTTTAAAAAGATAAAGACCATATAGTGTTCCTTTTCAATAATAAAGTAAAAATCACCTAAACGTTTTTTTATCATAAATCCTATAAGATCACAAAGTTTATTTTATATCTGTATGACCTTGCCAAACACACTAGCTAATATAACTGGTTAAATACAAGTATCTCATGAAGTCAATTGTGACAACTTGTATGTAAAAAATAAAATGTTATTCTCCCACCACTTATAAGATGAATAAAATACCATTGATAGCATTTGGCTCTTATTTTCATAATGCTGGTAGTTTTGTGAACATAAGACCTACAGGCCTCCATGTTTTTAAGTTAATGAGTTTTAACACAATTGAATTTTGTATAACTACTCACTTTAAAGAACCCTTCTGTACCAGAGGCTTAAAGAGAAGTCCTTTACCTTAAAATATATTGTGTGGACACTATTGTTTCATGTAATTTGGTATTATTGTGATGAATGCTAAATTATTTTATTGGCTCGACAATAAAATATTGGGCCTATGCCCCAGTCCCCTCAATTTTAAAAATGTGTCATTATATTTACTAGCATTGAATGGTTTAAGGTGAAAACTTGGAGAAAGGGGTTGCTTTACGGTGTAAGTATCTGGTAATACTTTCTAAAAGTTCATATCGAACAACTACTATCAAACTGCTATTTGTTATCACTTCTATTGTTACAGTATCGCCATCTCTGAAAGAACCTGTGTGCGGTTGGATTAACAACGTTTATGGTCCTAATGGTGCAGGAATAGGAGTCTTCGCTGGTCTAATAAGGACTGGTGTAAGTCATGCGGAAACAAAGTTAAACTTTATACCTGTTGATATGGTAGCAAACTGCATTATAGCAGCTGCTTTTGGAGCAACCACAAGGTAATACCGCTTTATGGTCAATAATATTATCAACAAGTATTTTGGGGATACAAAAACATGTCGTTGGTAAATGTATTATTTCTTAGGTGAAATTGTAGGGTCTATAAATTACACCACCCTCAAAATATAGAACAATCCCAATAAAAGATATAATACCTCATTTTAAAATGTTAGCTACATTATAACTAAATATTAATTTATATATTCTTACAGTAAACAAGTGTTTTATTATTTTTTATTCTTATAATATATATTTTCTTATTATAATAATATAGTTCTATTTTAAAGAATAATCTATATGACTACTTTTAAAAACGCACCTAAATAGATGAGTTTTTTCACATTAAATTATATTTGTAATTAGATTTTGGAAGAATTGAATATAAGTAGTCACAATGCAAATTAATAATTATTACTGAGATAAAAATATCACGTTTAAACATTATCAATTTTGTCTCTAATAATATCAATATTAAAAAGATCAAATTATTTCTCAAAAACTTGAATTAATATGATCTTTAATTCTAACATTTCAGTTTGATTAATTTAATATTTCATTTAAAAGTAGCACTATTTCAAATGCTTATATATGTCTAATTTTCATTTTTTATTTAATAATCATTATTTTAAAATAATGCATATTTAAATCATTTATTAACAATTAAAAAAACCTATTAATTTGGTTTATTTATCAAAACGAAACAAGTTCCAAACTAATATCTGTAGCCAGTTGGAATAAATGTCTGGCTCATCTAGTCAATATTTCCTGTGATGAGGTCGTGTATCAAACCCCGGCTGGGTTTACCAATTTTATGTATTCCCTCCCCTCACCCCCACCCCTTTATAACAATGAAAATATGGGTATATTTCTTCTAAATGTTTTCTTCCTGATTCCTACACAGTAGGTGTGATTAAAACTCTCATAGCCCGAGTTGTTAATATCATGTGTTAGAGGAAAAAAATCTTAAGTTGTGCTTGTAAACGTTTTAGCCACGTGTGCTATAAATAAATAATATTTATACAATACCTTACACAGAATCTCTTTTACTTTATTTGAGGTACAGTGTTTTTAAAAGTGTAAAACAACAGCTTAATCTAAAATGTTGGTAGTTGTTAATTATTATAATGAATGATTAAGAGTGAAGTCAGTTAAACAGAAGATAAAACATTTTCTAGTGTTTTTAGTGAGTAAGTCTATTTCTAGTTTTAATTTAAATCGTCCTAATTCCAACCTCTTTATTTAAAATAATAGTATGCTACAAATTATTTTACCCGATAATTTTATATTATTATACTAGCTAGAAAACCCGGAGCTACCTGGATAGAGTTAGTGGTATTTTATACATTCCTTTGTATTGAATTTTGAAATTTCTCGTTGGATAAGGATTGCAATATGAATTGAATCATGTAATTAAAATATTGTGAGAGAAATAATAAAAAAGTTCCTACTTGTGTACTCACAGTTTTCAACTAATAGTTAGGCAAATCTTCAAGTTTTCTGGGTCTCTTGATGTTGTAGTTAACCACGCAGGTAGTCATGCAGTATAAGCCTATAAGACGTAACACTCACTATATATAACATATATATAAAATATATATAACATATATATAGTACATATATACGTTATCGTAAAATCCGAAAAAGTAAATCATAGAATTTACCTCTTTATCCTTGCATTTCAAATATTTGTTGGTATAAGCCCAAAATCTCTAATACAATATATATAGGTTTAAATAATTTAAGTCTTATAATAAAGTATATTGATTTGTCTTTAAAGATGAGGAAAATCCCTCCAATATGTTAAATATATGCACTATATTTGGTTTTGGTTAACAAATAAAGGCTACATAATTTTTATTGAATTAAAATTTATATTATATTTATATTAAAAGATATTACAACATATTAAAATGTTTTAAAATGTTTTAAATTGTACTTGTACCTCGAACACCACTACTGTTTGAAAGGATTTTTTTTTATTACTATACATATATATTCACTTACCCACACACACACACACACATATATATAATTTGTACAGAGTAGGCCTATACGTGTGGGTGGGTGTGTTTGTGTCCAGGAACATATTATCCCCTTCTACATGGATTGTAAAATTTTAATTTGGCAGGATGGTAAAGGGACTTCTTCGTATAGCAAATAAAATCTAAAAATTGAATCTATATTTCAAATTAGGGTACCATAAACAGGAGGATGTTTGGGGGGTTAAATGTATAAAAATCTATTGAAGAGATTAGATAATAATTAATATTATGCAGGCAGTTAGGGGTACCCTTCCAACTAATCGAACAGGTCTTAAAATTTGATTCTTTGAAGTTGTTGTGGGTGAAAGAAGAAGGGGGCTTAAAACTTTTCAAACTAAATTGAAAAAAGCTTACAATGGTGATATAAAATTAAACTTTGCAGAAAGGTAACGGAGCTTCCTCAAATTACCAAAGGTCTGATAATTTCAAATTTTAAAATGAGACTCTGAAAAAGAGGGAGGAATATTATCCTATTATGTCTGTATTAATAAAATTAATAGTTTGTTTGTATGTCGTGAGTGTTGCGCAATATGTACTTCCCGCAGAAGCAGGCCCACCAGTTGCGTTTGCAACCCTCTCTTTGTGAATTCCAACCTCAGTGGTGGCGAAGCTTTATTTGTATAAGTAAAAGCTAGAAAAAAATAGAGGTATTTTTATGGGCCTGAGTACCCTCATCCATCAAAAGTTTAGAAAAAATTTACAATGACCTTCTTCTGTAAATTTTCTGATAATTAGACTATTATATAAGCTATTTAAAGTAGTCATTCCCCACAAACGTTTTGAAATTTAAATGCTAATAGAAGATATTTAAAGTGATCTTCACCTAAAACTAGATGCCTATAGAACCTATTTGAAGTGATTCTATCCTGGAAATTTTTTGAAAATTTGGTGACCCTAGAAGCTATTTGAAATCGGCCTGTTACGGAAAAAATTAAAAAATATATTGTTCTCATAATATATTTTAAATATTTTCTTCTGACATGGTTTAGATGCCTCTAGAATTTATTTATTTAGAGTGGTCTTCCTTTGAAAAAATTTTGAAAATTTGTTGCCTCTAGAAGTTATTTGAAGATCAATAAAAACCATATTTCAGATTCATACTCGATAATATCAGATGGGAGTGAGATAAATCTAAAGGGGGCAAGTTTATTCCAGGGGAGGAAGGACTTTATTTCAGTCAGGTGGGAACAAGTTATTTCCAGAAGGGGAATACATAAATTTGTGACTTTGTTTTGTAATTTTCTTTAAAACATTTTTGCCACTTACAAAAATAAAGCAATCAACAAAACTAATACGTAATTCTAACACTAAAACTATACGCACTAAATAAATAATCTAAATGTAGCTTGATTCATTGTTTGACTTTCTTTGTAAGAAAAATTTAGTTACAGTACAAAAATAATAATTTTATAAATATGTTTAACTCTTGGAAACAAAGGACAAAAATATGTCAAACTAATTGTATAATTGTGACAAATGCTAGTACATTCTTCTTTGGTAAATCCCAGCTATTAATTTGGGCATCTACTGTTATTTAGTAAGGATAGGTATTATATTACTTATAATTTTTTTTTTTTTTAACTATTAGATCTAGCTCTTGAGCCCGGCCCCTGGAAATCCAGGGCCTGGTACAATAGTATCAGTAGTCTCTTTCCTTCATGGTGGGCCTGCGCAGAGGTAAGAAATTTAAATGTCAGTAGCCTTTGTGCACGAACGTATACACCTCGAAACAGGAATTTTGAAACTCTATATTTAATTTTTTAATAATTAAAAATATTGAAAAAATATATTTATTACCACCACAAGATAAATTTAGTTCAAATAGTTGTGGACTGCGGGTAATGGTATATCTTGTAGACAAATATGTGATCCTGGAAGACGTAATTTTAAAAATTTGACTATATTTACCCTATTTACCTTTTCTAACTATTAATCTATTACACTCATTTTAGTATTTTTAATTACTCTTTCTATCCTTTTAAAAATAAAAAATTTATTAAATTTTTTACTTTTTATTATATTAATCTTTCATGCCTCTTTTGCACTTTTTAACTTTTTTATGCTAAAATATTATTCTGCAACTAAGCTTGATAATAAATTTAAAAAGGTGTAAAAAATAAGTAAACGTTGAGAAGACCAAAATTGTTAAATTGGAAAAAAGTAAATATAATTAAAAACGCCAGTAAGACCTATAAGGAAAAAACTTTAAAAATGTCCATAAATAAAAAAAATACCAAAAAGAGCAAAATTGATATTTTTAAGAAAAAAATTGTAGCACGGGTAAAATGGTATGTTCAATAATAATGGCAAAGAGTAAATCTCACAAAAATAAAAGGGGTATAAAATATAAAAGGTGTAAAATATTTAAAAAGCGTGAAAATAGCCAAGAGGTATAAAGAGGGTTAAAAAGAGTAAAAAGTGTAATAATTGTAGAAATTGTAGAAATGGTTAAAACACGTGTAACAAGCGCTAAAAATGTATTTTAAAATATTATAAACTTGAAAAAGGGTATAATGGATATAAAAAGGGATATTATTTTAAGATCAAAAGGATAAAAAGTTGTTATAAGGGCATAATGTGTATAATGGGTAAGAAGGGTAAATGAAGGTGATGGACTAATTAAAAGGTTAACGTAAATTTGGTAAGACAATGTTAAAATAATCTTGATTGAATTTATTGACAACCCCTTAACAACCCATTATTTATGCTGTTACACTCTTATTTCTTTTTCATTAACACCAACAGGTAAGTGTTCAAAGTATTGTGTAAAAAAAAGTGATGGCTTAAACTTAAATATAATGTCATCTTTTAAAAAATATTCAGATTCATTTTTCATTTGGACATTGTGTAGGACTATAAGTTAGCATAATTTAGCGTTTTTTTTTATCACAATTTAAACCAATGAAGAATTAATATCTAGACATAATTTAAGATAGAGTGACTTTTCCTTGTTGTTTATTCAAATAATAAATATAACAAAGCTACTGTATAGATGACCTCTGTGAAGAACGGATGAAAGAGATACTAATTCATATGGAACTACTAGATTTCACGTAGTTCAAATTATAAGATTTTTAACTTTTCCGCTACCTTACAGGTGGAGAAAGTATTGTGATCGTCAAAATTTAAACTCAAGTTTTTCATAAATTTCATAATAAATTTCATTGTCGCCTGAATCCAAAAAAGTTGTTTTATAAATGACGTCTGTACCTTGGCCCAGACCAACAACTATTTTACTGATTGGGATAAAATTTGTTAACTAGGTTTTTAATAGGGGTGATCAAAGGGGTTCTTGGAATTAAATATACAACCTTAAAACTAAGCCTAGTTTCAATAATGGTGAAAAGAGTAAAATTTGATTTTATCAAAATCGGCTGTAACAATTTTAGTTAAATTCCATTTTTAAGCTTTGATAAATATTTCAAATAAAATGGCTACCCTCAATTATCGAAACATTATTTTAAGGGTTCCGTACAAATGCGTAAACTCTGAATTTGTATCATATATCCGTAACTATTTTAGATATGAAATTACTATTTGTTGCTAATATTTATATTAAAAAATGTATTTGAATTATATTTTTATAAAACTACTAGATTCAAGATATGTAGTATATATATATATATATATATATATGTGCATAGCTTGAAAACTATTGGTTTTATATATATTTATTTTTTCTTACACTCAAGGTAAAGTATTGCGACCGTCTAAAAAGAATCTAAACCGACAAGTTAATGGATGTCGACGTTTCATGACCCCCCGGAGCCTAAAAAAAAGTTTTTTTCAATACCGTCCTTCTGTGTGTCTGGCTAACCCTAAAATTAAGAGTAGTGTTTACCGAAGGGAGAAAAGAGAAAGGATCGATTCTCTTAAAATAGGCTCTAGCGATTTTGATTAAAATTCTCGCCTAGTCGTTGATTAAAATTATTATCAAAATGGCTATTTTCATCTTCCCATGAAAATAATTTCTATGTTACTTTAGAGAAGTAGAAACTTCCTTATCTCCGCAACTATTTAAGATACTAAATAACTTATCATCACAAAATTATAGTACTAATAAAGATAAAAAAAACTTGTATATGGAATATATCTTTATAAAATCAATAGTTTCTTAGATATTGGCAAATATAATAATACAATTTTGTGTTCTTTAGTTGTACAGGGATACTATTTAAGTCTTAACTCAATAATTATCTAATTCTATAGAATACGTAGATAAGTAAGTCTCTCAAAAAATTCTGTTCTTTTTACTCTCTCGCTATGTTACAGGTAAAGAAAGTATTGTGATCATCAAAAAAA
The DNA here is from genome assembly GCA_901482245.1 of Timema douglasi. Lineage (NCBI taxonomy): Eukaryota > Metazoa > Arthropoda > Insecta > Phasmatodea > Timematidae > Timema > Timema douglasi. Next base: position 9,067 of record CABEEJ010007994.1, on the reverse strand, counting down.
ATCGAACTCGAGATTTTGATGAATCTCGACGTTTCATCACCCCCCGAATCCGAAAAAGTTGCTTTTGAAATACCGTCTGTCTGTCTGTATATCTGTCTGTCTGGCTGTACCTCCAACTAGAGCCTAAACTATTCTACCGATCAGGCTATAGCTTGGTATCTAGGCTTTTCATAGGGTTTCCCCGAGGAGTAAATATTTTAATTTTTTAGTTTTTTGAACACAAAAAGTAAAGTGTTAAGGTTGAAAAAAAATCTAGAACTGAAATGTTGTTGGATGTTGACGTCTCATTATTCACCCTGAACCCTAAAAAGTGGTCTTTGCAATGCCATCTATCTGTGTATCTGCTAAAAGCGAACCTTTTTTTATTGGCTTACGTATACGAATGAGGACTTATAATTATTTAAAAATAAAACCATGACATTTAGATCCGGGAGTCAAAAATTTTTTTACGCGAGTATAGCATAATTTGTGCTCGGGTTTGCTAGCGTATTTTTTTAATTCGCATATATTACGAGTTTTGAGTAAATATATCCATTTTTAGAAAATGTAGCGAGAAAGTCAGTGCGGACTACCGTAACATATTTTTTTATTCTCTTTCAATATACTAGTTTTACTAGTTTAAAGATATCTTATTTCATCATCGCTTCCATGCTATGATTAAAAACACTAAAGGCGCTAAGCCTCATTTTAATGACCAACCGAATTGGGCAGTCTTCTCTGTTCGAATTCCAGTCAGGTTCACACACCCCTATCAGATACATTTTAATTATGTATTAATTGTAATAATAAATATCTGCTACCTTATTCTGGCTGTATTTTATTCATTCCACAAGGGTGCCGACAAAGAGATAGACAGAAAATGGGCCAACATGACAGGACAAATTTTGTAGTCGCCCAGAAACGTCGTAGACCAAGTGACCGACATGAGATGGATCATGTAATGGACAGCCAAAAGTTAGAAAAAATCAAACTAGTTATTTGAAAGTCTGGCTGGATCAACTGGCAGATACGGCTTGAACCAACTGTTATACAACCCATATACTATAAGAGTACAAAATGATAGACAACCAATCGGCTGACACGGGAGGACCAACTGCTAGATAAACTTCTATATGGATTTAATTGAGAGTGGGTTAAATCGCCAAACAGATAATACAATACATTACTGTCCCTGTATAAAGGACACGCAAATAAGTTTTATATTAATTATAATAAATTAAAAATAATTACCAAATAATTTGTAATATTAGCTAAGACTGCTAATATTACAATGTTATTAACTGCCCCTAACCAAGCTAATATTCATATACATCCTGCAATAGAAATACCAATAGAACCTGCCAGTTTAAAATATTACCCCAAATAATCTTACAATCATAAACTTCCAACATTATTAAACATCACAATCTTACTATGTCATACGTAGGTTTCTATTCAAGTGTATAACGGCCGGCTATAGACCGACGTACAAGTCCAGCTTGCTCACCACGAATGCTATAATGAAGATACGTCCAAAATATTCTGCAATTGTGCAGGCCTCTGATGTTCTGACGAAGAAATCCAGCAAAGCTCTGATTGGCCATTACGGTACTATTAGAAGACCACTCATATGTTTAGACACCTGAGTTGGCGTACGTCACCTACCAAGCATTGCTCTACACTTGCTCATCTTTTGAGTTAAAAGCAGTGGCAGATGTTCAAGACAACAAGAACCCAACCTACGTAATAAACACAAAGAAGCCTTTCCACCAGATGTTTGCGAATGATGTAATTGTATAGGATAACTCACACCTTCCCAGCCGGCAACTTGACTTATATAACAAGGGAATACAGACAGTCTCATAGATTATTACTTTGGTCACTTACACGAGAAGTCGTGTTCAGGACTAGGACGTTATCTATCCCAGGATGGCTTATAATATCGTTGTTAAATTTATAAAATATAAATTTCGGCGATGGGTTTGAATTTATTTAAATAATTTGGTTTATTTTGTTAATGAAATCTGTCAGTGTAGGCATCGGTAATGTTTTCCTAAAAACTTTAATTTAAGCATACATTTTGTTATGGAGCACTTAATGCTCCCTTTTGCCGCTTGGGCGCTAGTATCGTATCTTCTCGGTTTAAAGAGATAGCCACATTTCTTTGCTATGTTTATGTTTTGCAATATTTAGGTTAAATATTCAATTTTTGCTTTTGTGGTTCTCAGTAATTTAAATTCTTTAAATTTCTAATGTTTCTTTTGTTTATTATTTTTAGGGTTTTTTTGCTTTGAAGTTAATGTTAAAGTAACTTATTTTTGTTGTTTAATATGGTTTTGAATTTAATATTCGCTGATTCTTTTAGGCAAAATTACAGGTTTTTTAACGTAGCATTTTCTAATTTTCATTAAATATTTAAATGTGGGAATTTTGTTTAATTCTTAAAACGTGACGAGGGTAATGGTCCCGCAAAGTTTTGAGTTTAGTAGGGAAGTCAAAACTTTGTTCCCTAACGTAAATATCTGGTGAGATATTTAAATTTATTCCATAAATTTAAAATTGTTTAGTCTTTATTCACTGGTGTGATTCTGACACGTTGTAGATATTAAAAAAAAAGCTCATTAAGCTCTTTGTAAATTTTATAATATTTAGTACTTTAAACTTTTGATCATTTTCATTTTATTTGATCTTAATTTACGGTCGTGAATGAGAAACATGTATATCATTTAGAAAAGTTTCTTTAAGTAATGGCAACTATTTTGTTTATTTCATTGGTCTCTTCTAGACAATTTTTTTTTAACTATTGAAACGCACTGTATATGTAATAATTTGCTCAGATTTATTTGTTTTTCAACAAACTTTCGTAAGACCTCTAAGGCAACTTGTTTTTATAACACTGTTTGTTAATTTGAATAAAATTCATTTATTTCTTTAATCTACAAATGCTTTATTTTTCATATAATTATTTCCTGAAGATAGCTGCTCCATCTTTTTTTAGTCTATTGCGGCCAATTAGATAGAGTGTTATTGGTATGGTACAAATTATCTACGTACGTAATGTTTACTTATGTTTATTTATATTGAAAGACTAACTTAATACAAAACTTGCAGATTTTAATATGAACATATTCAATTTATTGATTGCGTAGAAAATATGTGTTTTTATAATTTTGTGAGCACAATTTCAAAAACAAAATTTCCAATTTAATTTAGATGGCGACCTCATACACTCGTCAAGAGCCTACATTTTAATTTCACATTTTCTGTGTACAATTAATGACAACACTATATATGGTTAATTGAAGAGTAATGAATAAAGCTTTTAGAATTGCTATGATTAAAAAAAACGGGAAATTATTTGTGGGACAAGCAAAGTGTTTTTAGCGAATCTAAATAAAATGGTGTGAAGGAGATTAGAGTTGAATAGCCAACTCTGGAGGTATCTAAGTTTCTTAAGTTCAGCTCGACCATGTTACTACGCGATGCCAATTGTTAAAATTAAAGTTCATAATTGATCTTATGGAAGAATCGTACTTGATTCTCTCCGGATAATGTTAGCACAGAGAAAACTAAGATTTCTTAAGATTATGGTTGTAGATACTTGGACTTTTTTACCTACTCTACAAAAAATATAAAAATGTATTTTTGACATATTGATATCATAGTAAATATAAACTAAAAATGTGAAAAAATAACGTTTGTTCATTATAGTTTGAGGACTTAATAATGTAAAATGAATAGTATGGAACTCCGTATGGAATTTCTAACTCCTTTGTTTAAAACTGGATTTATTTACTCAAAACTGATAATATGCGGTATGCGAAACGAAATAATATACACTAGGAAAAACAAGCAAAAATTGCATTATACTTCAACTAAACATATTTTGTTTGACTCCTTGATTTAAATTTTATTATTTTCTTTTTAAAGAATTAAAGTCCTCACTATTATATATGGACCAAAAAAAAAGATCGATATGGGGTCAACAAGGGTCAATACTTCGTATTAAAGTTTCACCTTCCAGATAAAATTTTCGATATTATATTAGATGTTCCACATTTAATGGTTATCGCATTTTAAAATAAATTCCTAGTTTATAAAGTTTGACCAATATAATTGGTAAATATTACCTATTGAGACTAAAATGTTAGAGATAAATCAATGATGTACAAACATTTCCCCTAAGAGGTTAAAGAAAAAAGAATAAAGATCTATAAATAGACTTACTTATCTACTTACTCTATTGAATTAAAGAATTGTGGAGTTAAACTTAAGTAGTATCTACGTACAAATAAAGATCAAAAAATGGTTTTAATATATTCGCCAAAATCTCAGAAATTATTGATTTTATAAAGATATATTCCAAATAAAAGTATTTTGTTTTTAATAATACTATAATTTTGCGATGATAAGTTATTTAGTATCTTAAATAGTTGGGAGATAAGATAACTTCCGCTTCTGTAAAGTAACATAAAAGTCATATTCATGGAAAAATGGAACAAGAAATTTTCTTTATAATCTTTATCAACACCTAAATACAAATTTTAATCAAAATTGTTGGAGCAGATTTTGAGAAAAGGGATTTTTCTTTTTTCGCCCTTTATTAAACTACTCTTAATTTTAGGGTTAAACAGACACAGATAGAGATGGCATTGCAAACCACTTTCAGGGTTCAAAGGGTCATTAAACGTCGACCTCCATCAACATCTCGGGTTGGATTTTACTTTACTCGCAATACTTAACTTTCAGTGTTTGAAAAGTTTATATATATAAATATATTTAACTTGAAATTATTGGTTTTATAAAAATATGTTTCAAATACAATATTTGTATTATAAATAGGCCAACATATTTTCAATTATAAGTAATTTCATATCTCTAATAGTTTCGTAGATGGGATAAGAGAATTAACGCATCAGGCTAGAACATTTAAATAAATTTTGACAAAAAATGAGATGAGCAATTTTGTCTATTATATTGATAAATACTTAAGAATGAAATTTAATCAAAATCGTTAAAGATGATTTTGAGAAAATCTATGTTATTCTCTTTTAAACCTTTTGTAAACTAGCCTTAATTTTAAGGCTAGATATCAAATTCCAAAAACCCATCACGGCAAATCTATGAAAACCATAGATACCAAGTTTTATCCTGATCGACAAAATAGTTTAGGCTCTACTCTTAAGTACAGACAGACAGACGGAAAATCGAGAACATTTTTTTTTGATTCGGGGGTGGGAGGTTGGGAAGGGTCATGAAACGTCGAAATTCATCAACATTTTGGGTTCGATTTTTTCACAATTTCAATGATTTATCTACCTGAAAGATAGTTAGAAATTAAAAAGATATTACCAAAAGTAAAAAATAAGTACTTTTATATTTTTGATCTAACTAATTTTGCACATTGTATAAACAAAGTGAGTATGCAAGTATAGTTTAAAATAGTAACAATAGTAAAAAAGAGTGCTAGTTTTAATACTTTGAATATAAAAAATATTAATCTAGACCAACTTTTTTAAAAGTTGACAGTTTTATAAAGCTTAAAGAGGTGTCATGTTTTACTAACTTGATTTATTTTTTACTCCCCCTCAAGGTGGGATGGAAGGGCCTGTCTTGGACACAGACAAAGAAAATTTCTTTCTCTGTGGCCTTGGAGCTCTCAGTTTTAGATGAAAGGGAAGAAACAATCTCCCCTCTTACAATGCAGCTAGCTTGGCTTCCCCCACTCCTCAACGCTAAACCTTTCTTCACCCCCCTTCTCTTATTGTCATGTCATTTACCAAACTAAGTTTCCTGGAATCGCCTAGGAGTGAGACAACACCACTTGTTTACAAATAAAAGGGTTTACCCCCAGTTCAACTTGGCAGGTATTTGTCCTTCTGACATGGAGGCTTTTGAATGAGAATGTAATGATGACAAGAGCTGATTCCGATGGGGGGCGGGGTCGTAGAGGAAGGGGGGTGCGTGGGGAAGAGGGTGCGATTTATTCTCATAAAGCTCCTCCAATTATAGGTATAATACAATTAAAAAAATGAAGATTGTAATATGTAATAATAACTATTATATTGATAATAAAAAATAATAATATTGCTAATTTATAGAACTATTTTACTATAGCAAAAAAAAGTACTTATAAAAAAAACACGATTTTTAATAATACATTTTTAATTTAAGAAAATAGGCAGTCATGGGGATTGCCGACAAAAGTGAAAACTATGAAATAACAGTCGTTTTTAGGGAATGTTCAAATCAATTGTAGTATCAATAAATTAAAATTTCATAATTTGTAAAATATTAACATTAGTCTGGTTTTCATATCCATCGGCACTCCGAGCAACAATTATATACATTTTTATATGGTTTATTTATTAGTCAAAACATATGATGCACAGTAATAATTAATATACACTTATTGATATTGGAATAATTAATATAAACTTATTTATATTAGAAATAATATCAAATTTATAAACGCAAATATTGATACGAATATTGGAAATATTTAAAATAAACGATTTGTTTTTGTTGTTCATTTATATACATAAAAATTATAACATATTTAGTACTCACTGTAGTACTGCACAGTGATCTTACAATTAAACAATTAAAATAATAATCAAACTAAAACACAATTTAAACAATGCACAGTATACACACATTGAACTTTCCACATAGTCAATTTAACTTTACTTGTATAGATAAACAAAGCACTAATGTTGCACAACACGTCACACTTATAGCTACAGATATACCGCTATTTACAGCATGTCGGTGACGCGAACTCACAAGATAATACCCGTCCAAAGCGCACATCATACAGTTGGGTATATACAATGTGTTGGTGTATATATGTGTATACGTGTACACAGGCCCCTGGGCATGTGCCAGTCTGGTGCCAGAGCAATAGATTTTACGTCATAATTATAGCTACAGATATCATTAGTATGTCGGTGACGCGAACCCATAAGATATTTCCCTACCAAAAATTGCACAACGTGCCTAAAGAAGTTTTCACTTCAAAAAATTAGTCACAATAAATGTAATAAATATTCAGGGCCTATTCTCTGTTTAAGCCTAACGGTAGCGGGTCTTACGTGTTTGTGTATATATATAAGCACCACTTATCACAAGCCGTTAGGGTTATATGCTTATGTATTAATTCAGAGGTGTAGCCATTAGGTAGATTACAGGGGGTTACAACCCCCCCATTGGTAACTCAAAAAATACACTAATAAATGCGCAAGAGTAAGCTGATTTATTGATTTACAAGCAATGTTAAGACTCTGTTTCACAATATGTAAAAGTTCCTTACTTCCTTATTAATTTATTTTATAGGATTATCGGTGAAAGTCCAAAACAGATTTATGTTCGGATGACTGGGTGAGTCTATTGCAGGGGCGGGCTTAGAATAATTTTCTGGAAAGGGGGGGGTGGAATTATCCCTAACGAGGTGTAGGAACCATCCCCCAGGAAAATTTGTAAAATTCATGCGTTAAAAGTAACGTTTTGAGCTGATCCGGTGTTCAAATTTGGTAAAATTTAAGCGCTAAAAGTGGCGGTTTGAGATCATCCTGTGTTCAAATTTTGTAAAATTACATATTAAAAGTGACTTTTTGACCTATCTATAATAATGAAAGTATAAATTATTTTTATTTAATATATCATATTAGGTAGTGTAGTTATGGTCTTCGTGGGGAAGGGGGGAGGAGGCACAAATGCTCCTGTGTTCCCGTCCCTAATTCCGCTTATGGTCTATTGGGGATAGTGATATTGTGACTGGGATCAGTGGCGTAGCTATATAAGGGTTGATTGGAGTCAATCCCACTCCCACCATGGGCCAAAATATTATAAGTCGGCTGTCTCAATATAGTAACATAACCTCTATAATTCAAATTTTTGAAGTAATACACATTTTTTATGTACAGTACATAATTATAATGATTTCCCCCGAACTATAATACCTATATGATCTGACAAAAGCATTTTTATTTTCACTAATGTCTTAAATTATTAAATGCCATCATTTTGGAAATACTTTACCATAAAATCAAAAGTAATTATGTGTATGTTTTGCACATCCTAACTGTACAATATTCAATTTGTTATTATTTTTTTTAACAAGGATAACCTTATTGTTTCATCAAACTAATATTTATTGTTGAAGAGGCGCTTTGTATTTCTTAGATAGAAGTTTCTCTTATGCCTTGACTATATAATCATGATTTCTTATCGGCATTGTTCTTGAATTCCTAAGATATATCAATTCTGGCAGTAAGCAATCCATATAAAATCTAACGAGTTTTTGTTCCATTTCTCGTTTCCAAAATCCATCATCTCGTTCTATCTTTAAAATTGTTATGCCTTTCATTGTCCATATGGTAAATAAACAATATTTGCTTTTTGATATATGAAGCTGGCCTTGGATTTGAAAAAAATAGTTGTGTATTTTATTAAAAACTAAATTTCCATCTCCCAAAACGAGGCCTTGTACCTTTCCATCAACAATACCCTCTTCTGGAATCATGTTTGATGCAGATGATGGACACTTAACTTCAACCAACCCATCTTGCCCTATTAAGCCATCGGGTGTAGCCCCCAGAAAAGGAATGTCACTATCAACGAAAAGACCCGCTGGCTTGATTTGAATTTTTGCCTCAAGTTCTAGTTGACGTAGTGCATTGCCCTCATTATTAATTCCATAAAACATAGATTGTGTCGGTGCTGACCCTCCGTACAAAAGTTTTTTAACTAGTTTTTCACAGCCAGTGATTTCTCTACGTTTGCAGACTGTTCCAAAATTATATGCGGTCAACAACTTCTGGCGTTCTTCCATCCATTTGCCACTTTCTCGTTGAAGAGTTGTCATCTTTTGCAAAATAGCTCGTTCTTCATATGTTTTTTTTAAGAGCGTCAAGGAAAATCTGACTTTCTCTTATGTATTCATATTTACACATGTCAGGACGCTGTGCATTAGGACCATAATCTTTATTTTCAGATTTTTTATTACGAAATAGTGACCTTGCCACATTTGGTTTAGTCTTTCGACGTTCCTTCTTAGTAATTGATTGTAGCTTTCTTCTCATTTGAA
>CABEEJ010007993.1:15338-26582 GCA_901482245.1 Timema douglasi | reverse complement strand
ACAACTTTAGGTCTCTTACACACCTATATAACAACTCTCCATAAGGTTTTTTCTTAAAGAAATATAAAATACTCCATGGTGTGAGGCCGCGGGCTATAACGACTGAGCAGCCGCCGTCTTCAACGGTGACAGTGCCAACCTTTGTGGATAGAGGGTATCATGTGGTCAGCACGAAGCCTCCATCTGTTAATCTCAGTTTTCTAAACTGAAGCTGTTACCTATTGTAACCTGGTTACAACCTAACATAGAAGAAATGATAACACTCACCAGGGCAGCCCAACTTGACTCGTTCCGACTCCACTACAATACACGACAGAGACGCTCGTCATCACATCATCAACACTCGACTGAACCGGAGCTTCTTACCTCATCGCCGGGCGTGTGGTTGAGCTCCCCCTCTTCCCCTCCCCCACCTCTCCTCCCAAGTGGAAGACAATGACCACAAGTCTGCGCGCGTCGTTCTGCCACAATGCAGATAAAATACTTCCACGGACTATTTTTCAATGCGCTTACCTCACTCATTGGCTATCAAGATTATTCTCGAATACCCCCTTCCCTTGTGTTTGTTCCTTGCCCTGAGCACACGGTTTCGCTGGATGTATATAATGGCGTGAGCCCGGAGAAAAGACACAGATTACGCTCCGGGCTTTCGAGGGTAACCAGCCTAACCTTTGTAGGCTCGACACTAAGTTCCAAATTCCATTTTGGCTTTAATCTTCTACTTTTCAAAATTCAGTTTATATCAATCACCAAAGGACTTTTGTAACTATACATTTCGTCAGCCCTTATGGCTAGGTTTTCTTTATAGAAGTTTGGTCTCCTCTGGTATTTTGAAATCTTTAATGTGAGGGTTATTTATATTTGCCACCTTGTTTTTGCCAAGGTTATAGAAATGTTGAACCGCGAGTCGGCGGCAAAGTTCATGATTGTTTGGACGCCATGATAGGTGTTAGAGTTAGGTTAGTTCTTTGTATATTTTTCTAGTGTATATCCTTATATATTAATTGTGGGGCCGCGGGCCACCCAGGGCTTACGTCTCTGAAGACGTATTGTTTGCCATTGAAACTTTTAGGTTTTCTCACGTGTATTTGAACCTTAGACAAATGTCGAATAGTAGCATAGGGTCAATGTTATTGTTTAGGCCGTGAGCTGTTGACTCGCCCGATTGTTGAAAATCATGAGGAGGGATTGTCTCTCGGCTCATATTGACAATGGCCCATTTTTTTGTATTATGTGTTATTAGTAAACTGGGGACCAGTTTGTTAGGGTTTTTGTTGCCATTTTCTGCAGACGCCATTTTGAAGGTGTCTGATTCCAAGGAGCCGCCTGTTGCTTTCGTTGTTGTAAGGCCCTTCAGGCCCCGGCGGTATCCCTTGTGCCTCGCAGCCCTCCTGGCTTGCGGGCTCTCTATAACTCCTAAGTGTCACTCCACCATTGAGTTGTATCTTGTTTTCTTGTCAATAAATTATTACTCTCTTGTGCCAACCTCTGTCTGTCATTTCTTTTGGTGGGAAATGCTGGGGGTAAGCTACACTATTTATTAAAGTAGCTCCTCATTTGTCCTCATGAGGCTAAGTTTTACCTCATTATAAACAAACTGTTTTACATAAATAATCCAGAAGTAATGGGGATCGAACCTGGGAGCTTTGTATCTGTAGCCAGAAACTCTCAACCACTGGACAAGTGAGGCAGACATTTATGAGATATTTCATTCTTAAGTTTTAAATAATTGCCCTTGGTCACAATTTGACTCATAAAAGCCAGATCAAATAAATAGTTCATTTATTATTTGAATCCTCTTTGGCTGAGGGAAATACATTTTCTAGAAAGGTCACTTTAATTAGTTATGGGAATATAAAGAGAATTCTTTTTTGTAATAGTGCTGTTGGTTCTTTTATTTCCTCACGGTTTCGGGGGAAAAATAGTCTGCTAATTTATAAAAAAAATTAAATTGAACTCATATCTTCAGGTATTTGAAAGATTTGATTTATGAAGACCTCAACTTCAAATCAAAATTTTAAGGAATTGGTAAAAAGAATTATATAGACTTGTGTAGTTGGGAGAGATAAAAAAATATATGTATGGATATAATTAATTTACTAAAAAAGTGTTCTCTTTGTTTTTTACAATGTAATAGACAAGGCAAACAAATATCATTTGTCAGTGGCAAAAAGACACAAACAACTTTTTATTAAATTAAATTTGAAAATATTTTCACTTTGTAATCAAACATTTTTAAGGATTTGAACCGTCTCTAAAAAAAACCTTTTTATTTTTTTTAATATCGTTAACTCTCATTAAAATGGACCTAATTGACGATTATTCACACATAAAAGGCCAAGCAGTCGATTTTGTTTTATTTTGTTTGTAAGAAATACATTTTAAAATGCTAGAGTGAAATTAAAAAAAAAAAATTATATTAAATTTAATTTTGCTAGTATAATCTCATAAAAACACATCTCACAATATTTAGGTGTCTCTAAAAAGAACCCAATTATGAATTTTTGGTGTTTTATTTGGTGGTCGAGACTTTCATATCCTGAGGTTTGCGAACAAATAATCGGTTTGTAATAAATAGAACGAAAAAATAGTAAGAAATGTTTAAAAATGAGGTGGCCCAATGGCTAGATAATTTTATAATTTAAGGAAATTGATAAACCAAAATAAAAAATAAAAACAAACTATTAAGAGTAAATTGAATGAAGAAAGCCCACCTAGGGAAAGAGGAAAAATGTGGGAAGAGTCCAAAGCACAAAGGTGACATCTTCTTCCTTTCTTCTGTCTTCTATAGATGTCATATTTGTGCTTTGGACTCTTTCCACATTTTTCCTCTTTCCCTAGGTGGGCTTTCTTCATCAAATTTACTCTTAATAGTTTACTTTTTACTTTTTCTTTAGTTTTATCAATTTCCTTAAATGATAAAATAGTAATAAAATAAGAGCGCACAGATAAAAGTAAATCACCAACACATATTTACACAAACTTCAATATTTTAATGCTATTATAGCATCTTCCTCAGTAAATAGTCTACTAGACTATAAAAGCATCAAGATATTGAAGTGTGTGTAAATATGTGTTGGTGATTTACTTTTATTTGTGCTCAATCTTTCTAAAATTCTACCGTTATATTTACTACAAATTGATATCGCTCAATGGACTTATAAGATCAAGTCTCGACGCTTTTGATACTTATCAAGGTGAGGAATCAAAATTTGACATCCTTACCAACAAGTAGAGATAGAGGATATCGAATGAGCTAAGAATGACAAAATATACTTGTTTTAAAGTGCGACCTTCACTAAGCAAGATCAAAGATTTAAAAATAAAGCACTCGGTGAATGTGTGAAAAGTAATACAATATAATGACGTGTGCGTCAGGGAAACAGATTCCCGAACTAAACTCTGCGTCTTCAAGATATAATAGCTTCATTCTGAGCATGTCTGTATTTTTAAGTCCCGCACATTGCCTGGCCCTGGCAACGCAAACATGTCCAACATTTCACAGAAGAGTAAAAAAAGTAACAAAGTGCTGACATGGGTGGTCTTGAGTTCAGTTCTGACCTAGCTTCTCTATCTCGTCAGCATCTTCGGCGTCAAGCAGATGAATCTTCTTGCCTGAAACAAATAAATCAGGAGTGTGGAAAACATTAACTTTCCTTCGAGTATTCGTCAGCTTTGACTTTGGTTTGGAAGTTAAACGCTGGATTCTTCAATTACAAAACTTTTACTTTTGACATCCATTTCTGTCCAGCCCGTGGTCAGTGCTTTATCCAAGCCATATATCTCCCACTACCGGCTTGCTAGCAGTATCACAGCTCCATATGTCGTATAATCCAACTTAAAACTAGGACAGACACAACATCCAGTCCCCGGCCATTAATTCCTCAATGTGAAAAGGTAAACCCATATTTTTATCAATGATAAATTTTTCAGCCAATGCCAGGAATAGAACCCGGGACCCTTAACTCAGTAGGCAGACACGATACCGACTGAGCTAAGGTGTTCGACCACCATTTACTAAACTTAAACTATAAAAAATATTTAAAGTTAAAATATACATTTAGCCCTTCACTTAATGTTTAATATTTGAAATCACCCCTTCAGCCCCCTAGTGAGCTTGTACCCCGGTGAGACCTCGTGCCCCCTAGTGATCTTGTACCCCGTTGAGACCTCGTGCCCCCTAGTGACCTTGTGAGACCTCGTGCCCCCTAGTGACCTCGTGCCCCCAGTGTAGCTGAAGCAACTCACCAAAGTGTTTCTCAATCTCCTTCAGGATACTGACGGATTCTGATCCGTCCACCAGGTTGATAGCAATCCCGGACTTTCCAAACCGCCCGGTCCGTCCGATCCTGTGCAGGTAGGTCTCACAGTCAGGTTGGCGGTGAAGGTCAATGGGCAGGTCGTAGTTCACTACGATGGTAACCTGTTCCACGTCAATACCTGGCACAAAGATGACGTTTGTATCCTCAGTTGAATTAGCGATAACAACATTTTACATCACGGCCATATCCTGCAGAAAGGCATGCAGGGCTCGTGACCCCCAACCCCTTCCTAAAACCAGCCCATTGTAATAAAATTATGTAACTGGCCCGACTATATTTTAATATAAAATAATAGTCAGGGATGAGAGCCCTGAACACTTCGAGATATTCGAGATTTGAGGATCCAAGAAAATGTCTGATTTTAATTATTTATTTTTTCAAAATTTATAGTTAGGTTATGCTTTCAAGATTTAAATTCGGGGATTATATCTATCTCTAATAATACTGTAGTGGTGCAGGGAAGATTATTCAAAACTAAAATAAAAAATTGTGATATATCAAAAGTTTTTTCTTTTTTACACACTCATCTTTCATAGAACACATAATTAGTGTTTAGGACGCAAATTAATCCGTATAAAATGTTTACATTTCATCATTACAATTTTTAAAATGTTAATATTCTTTTCAATTAATCCAACTCACTTTAAAAAGGTTTTAATATTACGTAACACATCTTTATATATATATATATATATGCAAAACAAACTTAAAAACGTGGATAGTAAAAGAAACTGAAAGATAGTATTTTTATTCGCGCAGCATCAGTAGAACACGAAGGACGGTTATATTGAGCTACTATTTGATGGTAGTAAAGGGAAACTGCGAAATTCTCAAATAATGGCCTTGATAGAAAATAACCCTGTGTCCTATACATTCTTTCAGTTAAGTTAAATTACTGGTCTGGGCTCTGGTGTTAAGTTCATCCTATAATTATAATTGGTTTGTAACCACCAATGTGCACCAATATGCTCTAAAACATATTTCACTTGAAAACTTGAAATTTGTTTGAGGATCTGAGTCTCGAATTCAATCTTTTCTCGAATCTCCTTAAGGAATCAAGGGCCCACCCTTGGTACCAACAGTGGTTTACCTCTGGAGAGGACGTTAGTTGTGATGAGCACCCTCTCCTTGCCCTCGCGGAAACGATCCAACACGGATATTCGCTGCTCCACCGTCAGTTCCCCGGACAGGAGAGCCACGGCATGTCCGTCCTGGGACATCTTCTCGGCCAGCCACGACGCCGTCTTGCGGGTCTAGGGGACAGAACCACTAGTGAGTCACGAGCACGCCCGTCGCTCGACCCCCCAGCTACACGGGGACCACACGCGCGTACTCACGTGGCAGAAGATGATGGCCTGTCCGATGCTGACCACGCCGTATATGTTGGCGATGGCGCTGTACTTCTCGTCCTGGTTTCGACACATGACATAATATTGCTTGATGTTGTTCAGAGACTCCTCCTCGCGCTTCAGACGGATTATGACCGGGGACGACACGATGGCCTCCGCAAACTCCATCACGTCGTTCTCGTACGTCGCCGAGAAGAACATCATCTGGCAGTTTCGTGGCAGGAGCCTTCAACACAGGAGACCGTACTTTACTATCTATTCTACAATCAGCGCTCCTTGAGGAAAACCTCATCAGGAGGGGGTGTGAAACACACAACTTCCTAAGAGGGGAAACCAAAAAAACACAAAAGATTGGTAAAGAATAGTAGTACATTTAGAAAGGAACATGTAAATGTTTCCTATCATTCTTTATCAAATTCCTTTCTCTTTCCAATGCCCCTCCTTTCCCCCTCTTTTAGGAAGTTGTGTTACACCTTTCTCACTCCCTCCTGACGAGTTCGGATAGAATGAAACCTAGGTTGGGGGAATTGGGCGGTAACGATTGATTTTGTTCAAGAGGCCACCATTACCTCCTTGTCCAGTGGCAGCAATGTAAAGTGTTTTCTATCCACCTTTCCTGCACCTTCTTCAAAATATAAATAATGACCTCAAAAAGTGTAAAGAGGTTTTCCTTAAAGAGATGTACTACGTTCACAACGATGGTACGGATATGGGACGAGGATGGGAGAGAACACACGAGAGACCAAAGAAACAGGGAAGGAGCAGATAACATCAAGTGTGCAAGTGAGAGGAGGAGAGTGGAGGAAGAACAGAGGAATACGGAGGTATTTTAAAAACGTGACTCAGGCCACAAGTTAAAAACTAATATTCCAGTATTTGTATTAGTTATTTTTGTTGAATCCTCTGTGTGTTTTTCCCCGCTCTCCCAGGCGCACGACACTCACTTGTGGATCCGGAAGCTCTGGTCCTGATGACCTTGAGTTGCTATCATGACATCCGCCTCGTCCAGCACAAACACCGTGATCTTGCCGAGGTCTAAGAAGCGAAACTTGACTCCCCAGTCGACCACCTTGCCTGGTGTGCCGATTATTATGTGCTCCTGGAGCTTCTTCCCCCTGGGAACTGCCACCACGATAACAAGAGAGTTAGTCAACAACTTGACACCGAGAGAGGAGAGCTACAGTCAAATGGGACTGGACCTTTCAATCAAACCTAACAACTGTTTAATACAAAACCTTCTTTCTTATATACAGTAGAGCCGTGATTATCCAAGGCTCTTTAATAGTCAAGGTGTTAACACAATTTATATTTCATTAGAACTATCTAGGAAATGCTCCTCGTTAAACTGGTTCACTTGTCTAGTATGAGTAGCAGAGTGAACCGTCGAGTGACTCATTGTTTACACGTACCGTGTCACCGTCAACATTATTGTCCAAGGCTCGACTTAGTTTCCTAACACTCGGTATTATGCACGCAGCTTAGCTATTTTTGAGATTTTGTTTATAGTTGTGAAAGTTTAATGCACTCAAATTTAGTTTAGTGTATATTTTTTATAATTTCTAACAACTAGTGTAAATAAAAGAAACGAAGTTGTTTATAGTATGTGTATCAATTATGGATTATATTAGTAGAATTTATGGATATCCAAGGACGTCTTGGTCTAGTTATTATTATTATTATTAGCACCGCGTCTTAAGACCCGTTCGGGTTATACGCACTTACGCTAATGTGTAATGGTAGGGTGATTGTGAGATGAAATGGAGGACCTACAGTTTAACGTGGAATCCGAACCACGGTGGAGGCCTGGCATTCCCCAACATTCACAAGATGTATTGTCAGAGGTGAAGGAAGGGTTTGGTAATCAGATAAATCTGTGCCGGGACCGAGGATCGAACCCCGGCCGCCAGCATAGAAGTCTAACACCTTACCGCTAGACCACCAGGTCACCTTCTTGGTCTAGTTAACCTCGGATAGTTAAGGACTCTCCTGTAAATGTGTGTTAGTGTCTTCTCTTCCTTAACCTAACTCTTATCTTGGAGGCAACAAGGACCCACATGGACTATGTGTGGTCAGAGTTTGGCAGGCTCGGTTTTGCCGCCAAGTGTCAGCACTGCCCCTTTAGGGAGTTGTTAGTTGACCTCGGTAGTTACGTTTCGTGAGATTTAAGCTGGAAGCGTCCCCAGGCTTCCACATGATTGGTAAATGTACCTGGTGACGGATCAAGACAAGAACTACACCAACAGGACAAGCCGAGTGAAGACGAGTTGCCTCAGTTCATTCACATTACCGTTTCGTACGGTCCGATTCGTCTTCGTGTTGGTAACACTGGCCCCTCCTAACGGTGTCTTACCCTCCTCGCCCCGCACGGCGTATCTGATCTTGATCTCCGGACAGAACTGGGACATCCTGGCGGCCACCTCTCCCGTCTGGATGGCGAGTTCATAGGTCGGCGACAGGCACAGGACCTGCAACATCCCCACCCTCTACGTGTCAGCTCAGGAACTAACACTCAACACAGAGAGTGTACATTCTCCCCGTCCCTCCCAAACATCGACCAAGGAGCAACATCCCCACCCTCTACAGGTCAGCTCAGGAACTAACACTCAACACAGAGAGTGTACATTCTCCCCGTCCCTCCCAAACATCGACCGAGGAGCAACATCCCCACCCTCTACAGGTCAGCTCAGGAACTAACACTCAAGACAGAGAGTGTACATTCTCCCCGTCCCTCCCAAACATCGACCGAGGAGCAACATCCCCACCCTCTACAGGTCAGCTCAGGAACTAACACTCAAGACAGAGAGTGTACATTCTCCCCGTCCCTCCCAAACATCGACCGAGGAGCAACATCCCCACCCTCTACAGGTCAGCTCAGGAACTAACACTCAAGACAGAGAGTGTACATTCTCCCCGTCCCTCCCAAACATCGACCGAGGAGCAACATCCCCACCCTCTACAGGTCAGCTCAGGAACTAACACTCAAGACAGAGAGTGTACATTCTCCCCGTCCCTCCCAAACATCGACCGAGGAGCAACATCCCCACCCTCTACAGGTCAGCTCAGGAACTAACACTCAAGACAGAGAGTGTACATTCTCCCCGTCCCTCCCAAACATCGACCGAGGAGCAACATCCCCACCCTCTACAGGTCAGCTCAGGAACTAACACTCAAGACAGAGAGTGTACATTCTCCCCGTCCCTCCCAAACATCGACCGAGGAGCAACATCCCCACCCTCTACAGGTCAGCTCAGGAACTAACACTCAAGACAGAGAGTGTACATTCTCCCCGTCCCTCCCAAACATCGACCGAGGAGCAACATCCCCACCCTCTACAGGTCAGCTCAGGAACTAACACTCAAGACAGAGAGTGTACATTCTCCCCGTCCCTCCCAAACATCGACCGAGGAGCAACATCCCCACCCTCTACAGGTCAGCTCAGGAACTAACACTCAAGACAGAGAGTGTACATTCTCCCCGTCCCTCCCAAACATCGACCGAGGAGCAACATCCCCACCCTCTACAGGTCAGCTCAGGAACTAACACTCAAGACAGAGAGTGTACATTCTCCCCGTCCCTCCCAAACATCGACCGAGGAGCAACATCCCCACCCTCTACAGGTCAGCTCAGGAACTAACACTCAAGACAGAGAGTGTACATTCTCCCCGTCCCTCCCAAACATCGACCGAGGAGCAACATCCCCACCCTCTACAGGTCAGCTCAGGAACTAACACTCAAGACAGAGAGTGTACATTCTCCCCGTCCCTCCCAAACATCGACCGAGGAGCAACATCCCCACCCTCTACAGGTCAGCTCAGGAACTAACACTCAAGACAGAGAGTGTACATTCTCCCCGTCCCTCCCAAACATCGACCGAGGAGCAACATCCCCACCCTCTACAGGTCAGCTCAGGAACTAACACTCAACACAGAGAGTGTACATTCTCCCCGTCCCTCCCAAACGTCGACTCGGACCGAGGAGCAACATTACGCCCCGTTAGACTTGCCCGGGTTCGTTTGACTGTTTATTTATCTCAGGTATGATTGAAGCAGCACAAAGTTATTATAAAACTGTACAAGTGCATTTCATATCCTCTGGTCTTGCTACCTGTTTGGGTGTGTTATTATGCTCATGTGCTAGCGATGAGAAGGGTTTAATTTTAGAGGAATTCTTCCTTCATTTGCATGGAGGTCGAGTGGAAAACCTTCAGTACACCTGACCGGGATTCTAAGCCCGGTCTCCCCATCATCGGCAATCCAGTCTGTTTCGAGAGTGACGCCTTGAACCCCTTGCCTACGGATGCTGGTTACAAAATTACTTGGTCTTAGAACAGGCACAACATCCAGTCCCCAGGTCACTAATTCATCACCCAATTTCCAAAATGATCAATTTTTCACCCATCTCCTCGGGAACCGAGCCCAGAACTCTTAGTTGAGTAGAGGCACACTACCGACTGAGCTAACGTGAGTCAGCCGACACATTCACTCGAGTGATGCCGGAGGAGAAATCGTCGAGATAAAACACTCACGGACAGAAAAAGCCACATTTTAAAAATTAGTTTCCTGCCCTGACAGAACTCACCTGGGGGTAGTCTTTCTTGGGGTCCACGCGGCTGAGCATGGCCAACACGAACGCTGCGGTCTTGCCTGTCCCAGACTGAGACTGGGCGATCATGTTCTGGGGGCTGCAACCCACGAAACAATACACTGGGGACTTGTTTTTATCTAGCACAGCAATTAAGATCACGGGTTCTTTATTTTTTTTTAACGTAATTGCTAAAAAATTATGTTTTTATAGAACAAGATCTTACTACCCTTCTGGGTTGCATGCGGATGTGTTAGGGATGATTGTATGAGGGTAGATTGAACAACCATTCGGGATAAACCCACCCTCTGTACACTTGAAGGGGATTCAAACCCCGAGCTCCCTATCGTCGGCAGTCTGGTCTATTGCCAGAGTGAACTCCTTAAACCATCCAAACACTGAAGCAGTTTATCATATTGTAAATTACAAAACGGTAGTGATATTATCACCTCGGTAATTAATTTTGAATTCCCACACTTAGGCCCCGATTGCTCGACTTGTGAAAAAAAGATTGCCAACCTGAACAGGCTTTGAACAGGTTTCTCGAAAGTTGTTTCAGGTATGGATGGATATATCATATTACCTACAGAAACAGCCGTTTTAGTTTCCGATATATTTCATATATCAAAATATGCTCTAAGGTTTGTGAATAAAATTAATAATTGAACAATTTTGTTTCATTTTTTTTTTTTGTATTTTCATCAACCACGCCCTTAGATATATATATTATTATTACTATTAGCACCGCGTCTTACTACCCGTTCGGGTTATACGCACTTACGCTAATGTGTAATGGTAGGGTGATTGTGAGATGAAATGAAGGACCTACAGTTTAACGTGGGATCCGAACCACGGTGGAGACCTGGCATTCCTCACATTCACAAGATGTCTTGTCAGAGGTGAAGTAAAGGTTTGGTAATCAGATAAATCTGTGCCGGGACCGAGGATTGAACCCCGGCCGCCAGCACAGAAGTCCGACACCTTACCCCTAG
>CABEEJ010007993.1:0-13920 GCA_901482245.1 Timema douglasi | reverse complement strand
TTACTACCCGTTCGGGTTATACGCACTTACGCTAATGTGTAACGGTAGGGTGATTGTGAGATGAAATGGAGGACCTACAGTTTAACGTGGAATCCGAACCACGGTGGAGGCCTGGCATTCCCCACATTCACAAGATGTCTTGTCAGAGGTGAAGGAAGAGTTTGGTAATCAGATAAATCTGTGCCGGGACCGAGGATTGAACCCCGGCCGCCAGCACAGAAGTCTGACACCTTACCCCTAGACCACCAGGTCACACTCTAGGTCTAGTTGTCAGATTTATTAGAGTGGGGCGGAAATAATTAGATGATCTATGCCGAGGGAAGTGATGGACAAGGTGTTGAGGTTTGTCCGACGTCCGGTGAAGCTCGCCTGACTGACATTATTTTCAAAAAGTGTAGTTTGTAGTTTGCTTTTATTTAGCTGGTGAATATTTACTTTTCAATTAAAGTGTTAATTTTCAACTTACTAATCGTCTCATTGTTTCGACCTAACCTGTATAATAAATGGTTGACGTGTTGACGACATTGTGGGAAGGGTCAGTGGCGGCGGATATCCCCCCCCCCCAACTCAGCGTGAGCGGCCAGTTTGACCCACTAAGCACCCTCTAGACCACGAGCAAGTTTTCCACTCACAGTCGCAGCTCCTCGAAGGACTTGATGGAGTAGAGTGGAGAAGTGGGATCCTTCCTCTGCACTTCTATGTCGTGCTTGTTCTCCACCAGCCCCTTGCGGACAATCTTCTGCAGCAGCGAGATCTCGGCGGCGCTGATATCCTCCTCCTCGTCGGACTTGGGCGCGGCGTGCTGCTCGTTGACGCAGACAGGAGATGTCTGGGGCCTCGCTTCCGCGTTGGGCGCCGGGACTGGCGGGGCCTTGATTGGCCAGTTTTATGCCCGATAGCTGGAACATTTTGTTATCAACAAGAGCACACTTGATGTCACCGGGACAAATAAGATTATAGACAAAGTTGTCAGGGTAAGAGTTGCGGTCCATGTAGAGTACATTCTCCACTCGAGTTTATTTGGATGACAGCTTAAAAAGTTAATAGAAATAGTCCCTGACGTATCCCTACGCCAACAGCTGACATGAAAACAGTTGGTAATATATGAGTGTGATGTTAACCACAGTAATTTAAGCCAATATTATTTATATTTATTTGAGGTCAGACACAAAGCTTATTTATCATTTTATTTCACTTAAAAAAATTATTATTCACAGCCCTTTCACAAAAGGTCTAATGAATATAGCTTCAAAATGGCGACTGACGAATTTAAACCAAGCGATTGAACATGACGGAAACAAGCTCTTTATAATGGTGCACCCACGCGGTAGAGACAAATATTTTATTCCGTTAAATATTTCAAAATATGATAAAATAGTCATAAAATAGTTTATTATATATTTTACAAAACTATAAGTATTTTCTTTTTTCCAAGTAAATACGGTGTCTGTATTAAAAGGTATTGATGTGTGCACTATATTACATATTATAGATAACAATCAAAAAACGAAAAATACCAGTAGGTAAGTACTTTTAAATATGTTTAAAATATTGTTTCGGATTGGATAAAAAGAAATTATTAAAGGTAATTATACAGTGTGAGAAAACTTGTTTAAGTTATTTTAAATGTAAAATATATCACATAGTTAAAAAAATGTTATCCTTTATAACAAAACATTGATCTTTTACAAGTGTTGGCAACCCAAAACCTAAACATGATTTTTCAACTGTCATCCAGGTAAAAACCTTTCGTGAACAGACTCTAAGCTGTGGAGAGGTGTATGCAGTTAGTCTTGTTGGGGTATTTATTTACAATGTATGGGAGAATAGGTCCATAGGCCTCTTACGGATGTTACCAGAATATTCCACACAAGAATACAGTGTTGAGATTTGAATAATAGTATAAGGTTGTTTATAGGTTTTCTGTAGTCAGAAAGTTAAAGTTTACAAATATGCACATTCCTGATATTAGAACAACCAAGTTTTTTTTTGTGATTAAAAGTACGTAGGCCCCTAACAGTGAAGGTAGTGCCGACACACAGTGCCAACTTCTTAAACTAAAATACACTTTTCAGAAATCTATTTAAATCAATGTTCCAGACAAAACAAGATTATCTATCATTGTAATAAAAATGTTATGGCATCAAATTTATTTTAGTGTGCAGTGTTAAATAAATGTATAGTGTCATGAAAGATATTCTAACCTGACAAAACCTAATCGTTTCCGTGTACAAAGATTAGTTTATGTTTTAAGGAATACAATATGAGAAGTTAATATATTATTATTATCATCACCGCATCTTACTACCCCTTCGGGTTATACGCACTTACGCTAATGTGTAATGGTAGGGTGATTGTGAGATGAAATGGAGGACCTACAGTTTAACGTGGGATCCGAACCACGGTGGAGGCCTGGCATTCCCCACATTCACAAGATGTCTTGTCAGAGGTGAAGGAAGGGTTTGGTAATCAGATAAATCTGTGCAGGGATCGAATCGTCTTATGGGCCTATCTATAAAGTATTAGTATTTTTAGTTTTACTAAACAGGAGAAACCTGATTATCTGACATTTTGTTTTATTCGACATTTCTTCACCGCAAGGAAGAGAAGCAAAGCTGAGAAACAAATTTAAATAACTTTTTTTTTAAACAGTCACTTTTGAATAACTATGTAATAAAAGTTGTATTTAACAAATTTAAAATCGACTATTCTGTTTACATGAATACAATAATGATTTTATAATTTATTGCATAATTTATAAAGAAACTTATTTCATACCTATTCTAACCTTATATTTCTTTTAGTCATACTACCTGCTCAGGTTATACGTGTATATGATAATTAATTCTAATGAGGTAGGGATAAGGAAGGAGGCATTTTAGAGGTAATCTACCCACCACCTGTCGCTTCCGTTTGGATCAAATAATCGAGACTACTGTAAATCTTCTTGAAAACTGAAAATATATATTTTCCTTTAAAATGAGATGTTCCCTCAACGAAAAGAAAAGTAGCCGACTAAAACAAGTAAATTAACAAATAACACGTCATATCTATCAGTTTGGGTTAATCCATCATGTCTATTTTGTCAATGAAAACCCCTCTTTTGCATTAAGAGCACATCATATCTGCCGTTTAGAAGAGTGCATCAGCACACTTGAAATGGAATTCAAACAACATCAAATATTACTTCTGCACTTTAAGTTGAAACCATAGTAAAATTTCAAGTGTACCTGGCATCCAAGGGCCCTTGCAGGACTATTCAGACACAGCCATTAAAATAAGTAGATTTTATCATTTCATTTATATGTGATATATAAGCCCTGGCGTGCATTTTCTGAACCAGTAGATTCTATCAGCATACGACTTACATAAAATAACCTAAATCTAGGACAAACACAACATAGTCACCGGCCGTTAAATCCATCGCTGTGAAAGGGGTGACCCACATTTCACCAATGATAAAATTGTTGTCCATACCGGGAATCGAACCATGGAGCGTTAGCTCAGAAGACAGACACGTTACCTACTGAGCTAAGGTATCAAACTGTATTTTATTTTTCTTAATAAATGTAGCCCACTATTCCATATAAAGTGTATAAATGTAGCCTTGTGATTTCCTTCCCGAATACAGCGTGTAAAATTCTTTGGGGGTCCCCACAACATTTTACCTCTTTCGTTAACAGCTTTTCTTGGTTCTCAGCACTTAATGCCCAATCAACTTTGCTTGCTGTCATTTTAATTTAATTTAAAATAATGTTAACACTAAGTTGTATGAACAATTTATAATAAATAAAAATTAAATTACACAATTTACGTCAGATCAAAAATATTATTCATTTAAAACAGTTGACAGACATAATGATAATGATAGCCAACATAACAAGTTCAAGAAAATTAAATTTTAATCTTTAAGTTATGCAAAAAATTAAAGGCTTAGAGAAAATTTATAAAAAAAACTTTGGCTCGATGAAATAAACAGACAGATATATATTTATAGAACATTATTGTCATACATTTTTATTTCATATTTAAGAATTTTAAACAAGTCAACACATAAGCAACACATTTTTTACTCATATAATTTATGAAAGAATTGAGCTATACTATAAAACATATAAATATATATATTTTAATCATAAATAATACTAAAGAATGAATCTTTTTTTTATAAACATTGACAAAATTCTAGCCCTTTTGAATGAATTAATGTTCAGGCCTCGATTAAAAAATAATAGTGTTTACTTCAACGTGGGGGGAAAAAAGAGAGCCATGCGCTTCAACTTCAATAATAATAATTTTAAGCCAATACAAAAATAAAATGTTACTATAATAACTAGTTTTAATTTACATCATAGATGAGCTACGGGTAAAGCAGATAGTCAAACATTTAAAAAGTCCAAATAAACTTAAAATTTAAATTCAAGAAATTTAGAAAATTCACTGTTTTAAAAATCCATCTGAACTTATGGAAACATAAATTTTATTTAATATAAATGTATTAGTCTCTGAACTCATGTAAGTTACCTCCTATATGAAATTTGCAAAAATCTTCATACCTTTTTATGAATTATAAATCAATTCAAACTTACTAAGATCCCAAGAGTTTTTATTAACTACAAAAATATATTTGAATAAAGAATCTTAAAAACAAATAGTTCATCAATATTGGCCTGTCTTCAAATTAACCAACTTAAGGCTGCAACATTATCACATGGCAGGGCATTGGTATCTGGGAACCCCTTCAATACCAGAAGCTACATTATTATTATTATTATTATTATTAATATTATGTATTCTGTCTTACGACATATCCATTCCTATTGTCAGTGAAACTTGATCTTCAATGCGTCCTGTCCTCTACCTCCTCCTTCAGCTCCAAAAATGTTTGTCTTTCCTTCAAGTTATCTAGTATTTGAATCCTCCTTCTTCCTAAGCTACAATTTTCCTTCACCCTTTCCTTCTATGACATGCAGAAGATAGTTTCTCTTAAGGATGTGTCTGATCCCGTTTGCTTTGCGCCGAAAAATCACATCCAAAATGGATCTCTTCTCACCCACTATTCTTAGGACTTATTCATTTGTCACCCTGTCTGTCCACCTGATCTTCTCAAGTCTTCTTCAGCACCACTTTCAAAGCTCGCCAAGTATTTCTTTTCCATCTTTCTAAGAGTCCAAGTTTCTGCTCCATACAGTGCGATGCTCCAAATGTAGCATTTCATCCATTTCCTCCTCAGTTCCAAACTCAACTTGCTGGTCAACAATAACCTCTACTTGTTGAAAGATCCCTTGGCCAAGGCGCTCCTCAACCTAATTTGTTTAGTGCAGTAGGCATCCTTTGTCAGTAGACTTCCCAGGTACTTGAACTTCTCTACGTTTTTCAACTCCTAGTTATCAATTTTGATTTTCAGCAGCTCTTAATTTTTTGAAATCACCCTCACTTTTGACTTCTCAATGTTGATCTTCATGCCATATCCTATCCCTATCTCCACTAGCTGGTCAATAATTCCTGCAACTCTTCTTCATTTCTGGACATCAATGCTAGATCATCCACATATTCTATTGTGTTGATGACGCGTTCTCCTATCCTGGAATTGCCACGTTCCTCTAGGGCTTCCCTGACCAGCTACTCACCAAACAAGTTGAACAGACTGGGAGACAAGCAGCATCCCTGCCTTACTCCTCTTCCTATCTCTGCGCTGTTGGTATCTCTATCATATAGCCTCACCTTTCCTCGCTGTCCCAGGTACAGATTTACAATCATCCTTCTTTCCCTCCATCTGATCCCAATATGCTTGAGTATTTCCATAATTTTCTTCCATTTCACTCTATCAAACGCTTTCTTCCAGTCAATGAAACCAATGTATACTTCTTCCTTGACTTCCAGCACTCTTTCTGAAGTTATTCTTAGCATACCAATGGCATTTCTGGTTCCTTTTTCTTTTCTGAATCCAAATTCGTCTTCTTCTATAACATTTTCTATTTTAGGTTCCATTCGCTTGTTGAGTATTCTTGCCACGATATTCCCCAAATGATAGATGAGGCTGATGATCCTATGGTGACTGCATTTCTGGGATTGCTTCTTTTTTTCATCTTTAGAGCCACCATGGTTACGCCTAGAAAGTCCTTGGGCCATTCGTATGTGTCATATATTTTATTTATAGTTTGTCAGAGCCATTAAGCCGATGTTTCCCAGTTCCTTCAGAAGGTCAGCTGGTATGTCATCATTTCCAGAAGCTTTCCTTCTTTGCATGTCATTTATGGTTCTCTCCACTTCACTCTTTAAAATTCTGGGTCCTTTTCATCTTCTACGGCTTCAATTTCCAGGTTTCCTGGTCGATTTTCCTTGCCATATAGTTCTTCTAATTAGCTTTCCCAAATCGTAAGAACCTCTGTATGATCCATCACCATCTGAACTTTAGGGTTTTCTATTCCTATTGTTCGAACATCTTTGTTTTTATCTCTCCCAGTTAATATGTTTTCCGGTATATGAGGTAATACCTTAAATTTATTTGCATTCCAATAATCTCATCACAATCATTCCTCGCTTTATTGTTTCTCTCCTTAACTCGTTGTTTAGCTTCATATATTCT
Organism: Timema douglasi; assembly: GCA_901482245.1. Classification (NCBI taxonomy): domain Eukaryota; kingdom Metazoa; phylum Arthropoda; class Insecta; order Phasmatodea; family Timematidae; genus Timema; species Timema douglasi. The sequence continues at coordinate 7,331 of CABEEJ010007993.1, read as the reverse complement.
TCTTAGCTGACTTTTCCCATGTCCTTCTTTCTTCAGTTTTCCGAAGCATTTCTGTCCTCTTCATTTCCCCAACATTGTCATTTAGCATCTTTAAGATCAAACTCTTAACATTATTCCACTTTCCTTCCACACGTATACTCTCTTCTATCACTTCACTTAGCTTTTGTTCAAACGAATTTCTCACCATGTCCCTCTTGATTCTTAGTTATCTATGTCCCACCTCAGTCTTTTCTTGCTCGTTTTCATGATCTTTTTCAATCTTGTTTCAATGTACGCCACCAGAAGGTTGTGGTCCGAATCAATGTCGGCACCTGGAAATGTCGTCCCATCCTTTACTACATTCTTGAATCGCTGTTTGACAAGGATGTATTCTAGTTGCTACCTGTGAATGTCTCCTGGGCTCTTCCATGTGTATAATGTTGGCCTCCTTTACTTGAACCAGGTGTTTGTCAACTTCAGGTCATTCCGCTGGCATAATTAGATGAGCATCTGCCCTCTGTTGTTTCTCTTCCCCAGTCCATGTGGCCCTATGATATTCTGCTCCCGTCCTTCTCCAACTACACTGTTCTAACCACCCATTATTATGGTGTTCATTTTCCCTCTTCCTTCACGTTGAATAATTACATCAATTGCATCGCATATTTCTCTTCAACCTCAACATAATCGTGGTTGGTTGTGGGAGTATATACTTGTACTATCAAAATATCTACTGGTTCAGCGTTTAATTTCACAAACATTAATCTCTCACTATGTCACAGTACTTTAGTGATATTTTCACCACTTCATTTTTAATTATTATTGCCCCTCCTTTTTCTGCACCCTTTCCACCTGAATAGAGCATTGAATGATTTTCAGAAACTACTTCACTTTGATTTTTCCGCCGAACTTCACTTAAACCCACAATATTCACAACAGTCCTTTTCATTTTCCCATCCCTTCTCATCGTCCTTACATTCCATGTTCCTATGCTGAGAACGAAAGTTTTATTTGATGATTCTTTATTGATCTCTCTTCTTGAATTAATCCCCACCTGGAGATCCGAAAGGGAGACTAGTTTACCTCAGGAATTTCTTACCCCAGGAAGAGCCATCATTGGTTTTGTCTCCTTGACAAAAGGGGCTTTCAGGGAAAGATAGCCTAGTGTGGCAGTTTTTCCTTTTTCTATCCACACCGCAGCACCACGGCTGTACTACCACTTCATTGTGCCACGCTCGTGGCTGTTTGATCTTGAACCATCTCAAGCATAAATTTATCTGTGCCTCAAGCCGATACTGATACCACTGCTGCCCGGTATCAGTCACGTAGCCCTGTGCAAGGGTACGTGATGCACACCACGTCACTGGGCTCTTGCATAACTTAGAGCCAATGCCAACCTTGTTGTGGCCGCTAAGCCACTGCACTGTCGATGCCGTTGCCCATCCCCGCTACTTGGAAGCGTCTGTTAACTTTTACCCATGTGTATTCAGAGACAGCTCTCACCCTCTGGTGTCCCATGGGCCAGATTAAGGAACATGTATGAGACCATGCCGCCACGTAGGTGTGTGCTTGCTTAGACCTACATCTGGGCATACTAATGTTTTGCCTATATCTTTTATAAAGCAGAGGCTCCCAAATTTTCTTAGTTTACGGCACTCTTAGTGTATCAGTAATTTTATTTAATGATACCCTTAGGTCAAATGAAATACCCAACAGTTCTGTTAGGTTCAAGCAACTTAGTTTTGTTAGTTTAAAAGCTTAGTGGCAGTTTGAAAATTATTACTTACACAGGAATTAAAAGAAAATAATTGTATTTAACTATTAAACACCAAATTATGTCTTAAAACTATTTTTTTTAAATAAGGTTGGGGAAAAGTTAAAGAGAAATTCAAATAGTGAATAAAGACCAAGTTTAAATTATTGAATTGAACAAGCAGAAATAATCTGCAGCAAAAGAATGCATAGAGAGAGTACGAGCTTAGGTCCTCGACTGTGAACGTTCATCTTGTCAAGTCCAGCAGGCAGAGAAAACTAATGGATATGGCCACTGCCAAAATAAAATTAATAAATAGAATTCACACTATTGTCACCACCCTCATTTCATGGGCCTACTTTGTCAGGATGGGTTGCGGCCGAGGATAAGTTTGGTGACTGGAAATATGACTGTGAGGGTTCGTAATTGACGTTTGGCTTGGGTTTTTTTTGATGGTTTTATTATACTACCTTGCTCTATTACAAAATGGGATGTTGATAAGAAATGTTAAAAGATATAGAATTACTTAGGAGCTCGTGACATAACGAAGTACCTATTTCAAGGAATGCTTAACAAATGTACCGTTTGAGCTTTCGGTGGTCCTATAACTTTGGCATGGTAGTAGTACTGTGACACTCGTACTCGGAGTTCAAGCGTCTTAATCCGCGTAGCTCCCAAAATGGGCAGCGTGATCCTTCTAGATTCGATGATGAGTTAGTTGTCAGCCCAGTTAGCTAGGAAACATTACTATTTATCCAGTTTCCTAGCTCGATTTACAGTGAAGAGTGCTGACATTGTGGTTAAGTTCTCAGAGCATACGTTCTATTGTTTACTAACTAATAAAAACACCTCGCAATACTCGTTTTGTCACTCACAATCCACAACAAAACAAATGTTAAGCAAACGCTTCAACTTATGCCGTGTCGATTACACTATTATAGTAATTTATTTAATTTTCTTATAACATTAACTACTGACCCTGTATGACTGATAAGGGTTATTTTACTCAAACACAAATATTATTTGAAAGTACTTAATAAATTTGTGTGTTTAGAAGACTCAAAGAGTTAACTTTTAATGATAATATAGCTTTCTTATGCGATCAACTGAACATCGTTGCGAGATAGATCAGTTGTCGACCCTTGCTCTACACCGATCAGCTATCACTAATACTTTTGGTATTGACTGAGAGTGAACAGCAACCAAAAATTACTGGCGAAAAAAAATTACAGTATGGGATGTTTCACCCATCTCTAGATTAGAGAGGATGAATCCGTCATTTAGCAAAAAAATGTCTTTGTGGTTTAATGAAACAGCTAATAAGATTTTAGTTGCTCTTTATAACTTTACCTGTTGCTTTTTGTTAACAAATTGTTTTCATATCGACTTTATTGTGATTTTTGTCAAAGTTATGGTAATTATTCACACTTTTTTAAAAAAAGTTTTTATTTCATAATCATCCCTATCAACAACTGTTTCTAGCCTGGGGCCAAGCCAGTTTAGTAAAATGCCTCAATCTTCCTCATTTAATTTCTTTCATTCTTCTCCTCTTACTTTAACATTTTTTGTTATCTACTCCTCCAATCTATTTCTTTATCCTACATACTTCATTTTCAACATTTTCTTTGGCCTCATCTCATTTTCCATCTTCATTACATGCTCATATCATCTCAGATTTGCTTCCACGGATATTTCATGTACTCCCTGAGCCCACAATCTTTCCCGAATAGCTTCATTCCTAATCTTGTTTCTCCTCGCGACAGCTAACATGCTCATCACAAACTTTACTATCACGGCCTCCACTTTCCTGGTCTCTTACATTCATTGTCCATGTTTCTGCTGCATGTGTGACAATGGGTAAAAAGTACGCCCTGTACAACACTTCCTTACACTTCAAGGGGACTTCCCTTCTCCATATAAAGTCTCTTACACACACATATATAAAAACTCTCCCTGCTGTCATCTTCTCATTAATTACTCTCTACTTCCACCTTTCTCCTCATCACGCCTCCAAGATATTTTATGTTCTGTACTTTTCTCAGCTCTACTCAATCCAACCTTATATCTTAACTAGACCTGACCCTCTTCCTTGTCATTACCATCACTTCACACTCTGCAATGTTAAATTTACTTCCACACTCTTTCACATCCCCATTACATTCTTGAAGTTGTTTCTGTACTTCCTCTTCCTTCTCTCTCCATACCATCAAGTCATCAACAAACATGATGATTTTTACTTTTTCCTCACCAGGTTTTCCTGCCACTTTGTTCATGACCGGTATTTTAAATGGTGGTGACAGAGCAATACCCTGTTTTACTCCATTTTATAGTTGGAACTACTCCATCTGCCCACTCTCCGTCTTAACACAACTCTTGTTATCTTAATACCTACGTGCTTTTCCCTCTCATTACAACTCCTCTTCCCACTCCGGCCTCTTCCATAGCTTTCCAAACTTTATTTCTATCCACGCTATCATCTGCCTTCTCCACATCCATAAATACCTTTACTAAGTCTTTCCCATATTCATACCTTCTTTCCATCAGGTGTAGTATGGCAAATATCAAGTCTATTGTAGACCTCTATTCCCTAAATCCATCCTGCTCTTCTCTCCATCTTCCTTTCATTTTATTTCTTATTCTCTTTTCCAGTATCTTCTCATATTTTTTCTGTACAGTGGCACTTTAGCGTTATTTCCTTATAATTTGCACACCTCTTCCTGTCCCCTTTCATGAAAATAGGTATTATAACTCTCCTTTTCCAGTCTTCTGTATCTTATTCTCCTTCCAAGCCACTCTCAGCAACCTGTATAACCATGGTATACCTACTTCACCTGCTGCTCTCATAATTTCCACCGCCAGTTAGTCCCACCGGGTGCTTTTCCTTGTATCATTCTCTTTAATGCATCCTTCGCCTCTTTCCATGTGGGATCTTTTTCTACCTCTTGCGGGTTGAACATTTTCTCAAAACATCTCATCCATGATTTCTTTTCTTTCTCTACCGCCTTCAACGTTCTTTTTTTCATCTGCCATTCTAACTTGTCTTTTCACTCCCCTCCTATTTTTTACTTGGCTACATAACACTTCCTTTCACGTTACATTCCCGCATTTTTCCATTTTTGCATCCAATCCTTCCTGGTTTCTGGTATGACTCACTTCTTTCTTGTTTCCTCAATATTCCTTTTCTTAAAACTCCTTCTGAATGGTGTATTCTTCTCCTTCACTGCTTCTTTCACAGTAGTTCCACCAAGATGTTTCAATCAACTTACTCTTATCACTTCTCCTCCCACATACCTCCTCTGCCGCTCACGCCAGACTGCTCTTAAACCTTTCCCATTCAACCTCTACCCTCTGCATCTCATCCTTAGGTACTGCTCTCTTTCCTGTTCATGTTTTAGCTTCCACGACCTTATCTTCTTCTTCTCTTACTTTCTCCTACATTCCCATTCCTTTATGTCTGCCACCAACAACCTGTGAACATACTTGGTATTACCTTGATGTTTTAAGGTTTGCCTTTTCCTTTCTTCATCCTGATAAAATGGTCCATCACTGACATTTGCTCCTCATCCCAACTGTATCCAGTGATCTTATCACTTTTACTTCTTATATCAGCTGTTTGCCACTTTCATTTTTATTTCTTGCACATAGCTCCAACAGTCTTCTACCCTCCTCGTTTCTCTCTCTCTCTCTCTCTCTCTCCATCCTTCCTTCCCTAACACCTGCTCAAACCCTTACTCTGGCTTTCTTCCTACTTTTGCATTAAAATCTCCCAAAATTTGTTATCAGAATTTAATAATAAATAATAATTTTGAAAGAAGTGCTACAAGATAAGTTAAACCTTACCTACAACTCAGTCCTACATACTTTCTAATATAATCCATTATAGCTGGGAACTCTATTAAAACAGGCTAGAAATAAAACTAACTTTAAATTAACGTTCCTCAAAAAAAATAAAAATATAATTTTGATAGACATAAGAAACACACCTCAAATATTATTATTAACATAAATTGATAGGGATAGTTCTGAACAAGTACAAAATCTATAGAATTAAAATGTTAGGTTATGAACATATTAATTATTTTTACTAAATCATGATGATTTGTTTTATTTTATTGAAACTGAAGTCTGCACAAAATGTCCTTTGTTTGTATTTATGATACAACACTAGCAACAAGTATTGATTATTGTGGAGTGCAGGGACCAGGAAGAGAACATGGCAGGGAGGGGGAGGAGACCAACATACAACAAAAAATGATAACGTATAACACATCAATAAAAATATATAATTATTATTAAATACAATTTTTTTGTGAATATAAAAAACTCTGATAAGATTCAGGAAATGAGCTTGACCTTCGACTGCTGAGCTAATTACAATCTTCTGGCCTTGAAACACAAAGATAACAAACAGTGTTTATTATTAATTATTATTACTACTAATACTAGTATTATTAGATAATTACAGCATTTTCCAAACTTGACTTTTATTTTGGTCTTAAAATTGAAATTAATGCTAGACTAGGAATAAAGTTTGTAGGAACATGAAAGCTGTCACAAAGATAAACAGGAGTTCATGAGATAGTAGAGGAAGCAAGACTCAACAATTTATTTATTTTAACTTTAAAAGTGTGGCCGTAAAGGTCAGTTTAAGTGTTGGGTCAGCGCTTGTCCTGACCTCTAAAGTAACCGGACCCAGCTCCAAGGAGCGACAAAGCACTCTCTAAACTACAGGTCCTTAACTTTTTTAATTTATGACCAATTTTCACAAAAGAAAATTATTAGCGACCTAGAACGGTAATGGTTAAGTTGGGTTGAGGTTTTTATACTCTGTTGTCAGTTTTTGACCAGTTTTAAATAAAATAGAAAGTAGAAATAGTGAACATATTTATTTAAAAAAAGAAAAAAGTGGGAGCCCACTTTACAGCGGTTTCCAATCATTTACATGTTCACTATGTTCGGTGCTGGTCTTGCTCTTCCAATGATTTTCAACATCCCGCTTGTAGTGAATGGCTTTGGCAGCCATTTTATGTCGGCAATTCAGTTGGTTTACAGTATTGACGGGCACCAGCAAATTATTTTAACTACCAATTATTGAATAATGATTCAATAGTTTTCATTGAATTGTTTCTATCTGCCCACTTTATGTATGATAACCTGGTGTACGAGTGGGGCCCCCTTGCATTCAATATTATTAATAACATGTTTATATTGAGTCGCTCCGGTGATCGCGGTCTAGTGTGCTACTCTCGCTCTAGACTGTCAATAACGGGGAGATCCAGGTTCGAATCTCGGTCGGGTGTACCGAGGGTGATTTTTCCTAAAAGGCTTTATACTTTCCCTCTACACAAATGTGGGCACACTTCCTTTAAATATAACCTTCCGACTTCCTAAAACCATTAGTGTTTAACCTGAACGGGTAGTATGACGCGATGCTGAAAAAAACTATGTTTATAATTTACAAACTTTACATATGCAAATAGAACTAAAAATACTAGAAACGGTAACTGTTACACATATGTAGTATTATTATTATTATTATTAGCACCGCGTCTTACTACCCGTTCGGGTTATACGCACTTACGCTAATGTGTAATGGTAGGGT
>CABEEJ010007992.1:9008-26602 GCA_901482245.1 Timema douglasi | reverse complement strand
ACCTAACAAAATGAGAACAGATACCCTGACCTAACCGAATGAGAACAGATACCACGACCTAACAGAATGAGAATAGCTACCCCGACCTAACAAAATGAGAACAGCTACCACGACCTAACAGAATGAGAACAGATACCCTGACCTAACAGAATAAGAACAGATACCCTGACCTAACAGAATGAGAACAGATACCCTGACCTAACAGAATAAGAACAGTTACCCTGACCTAACAGAATAAGAACAGCTACCACGACATAACAGAATGAGAACAGATACCGCGACATAACAGAATAAGAACAGCTACCCTGACCTAACAGAATGAGAACAGATACCCTGACCTAACAGAATAAGAACAGCTACCACGACCTAACAGAATGAGAACAGATACCGCGACCTAACAGAATTAGAACAGATACCGCGACCTAACAGAATAAGAACAGCTACCCTGACCTAACAGAATAAGAACAGCTACCACGACCTAACAGAATGAGAACAGATACCACGACCTAACAGAATGAGAACAGATACCGCGACCTAACAGAATGAGAACAGATACCGCGACCTAACAGAATAAGAACAGCTACCCTGACCTAACAGTAAAGTGTAAGGAACAGAACCACGACACGTACGAATAGGGGCCCGGCAGTTATTGACACCCATTACCCAGCAATTAGAGGGTCCATATTTCACAGCAGACATACCACACGTTCACATCACACATACCATCCGGGCATTCAAAATGTCCCTCGCACCCTTTAGAAAATAAACCATGAAGAGCAAGAGGGAAATTTGCATGATCAACTATGTACTCTCTGTGTCGATAAATCTAGATCCTTCCAATAGTGTATCTACAGTGTCCCAGCAACATGGTCAGCCGGGTGCGGCGGCATGCATAATATTGACGGGCAATACCGGATTTAAGGGGGCCCCAAAAAGCCTCCAAGAAAGAAAACTCTGATTTTCTAATGTAAATTCCTTCTTGTTTTGTGCCTACAAAAATGTTTTTCCTGCATGAAATAATTAAGTTAACACAAATTGACGGGTGCGCAGTTTAAATAAAAAATAAAAATCCTGCCGACTCTTGAAAAATGTACAATTTTTTATCATTGTGTTATCAAAAACCGTTACTTAATTTTAGCCTCCCTTGGATACGCTATGATGGGTTTTGGGGGCCCTCACACTGTATGTCACCTCAAGGCCCCACATATACGTAAATCCGGCACTTCTGACGGGTATAGAAAACATTCAAAGTTGCTTAAGTCACGCACGGCGCGGCGGGCGTCTCTAAGGAAACATTTACTTTCTCTCGACCCCTCGGAGAGAGAAGTACTGGGATCGTAAAAAAATTAGAATTCGAGATTTTGATAAATGTCAACGTTTCATGATCCCCTCTAAGAAGAAAAAAGTATTTTTTGGTATGCCGTCTGTCTGTCCGTCTGTCTATATCTAGGACTAGAGCCGAAACTATTTTACTGATTGGGTTAAAACTTGGTATCTTGGGTTCTCATAAGGTAGCTCCGAGGGATTTTTGGAATTAGATATCTAACCCAAAAAATAAGGGTAATTTACTGAAGGGCAAAAAGAGAAAGAATATTTTCCCTCGAAATTCGTTATAACCATTTTGATTAACTTTTTTTTATCTAGACACTGTTTAACGTAACAAACAAAATTGCAACTCTCATTTTCCCATGAAAATGAATTTACGGGCACTAAAATAGGCAAAAATATCCAGTTTTATTTTGATCATATCTCCGCACGAAACAACTAATCATTGTAAAGATGTAGTAATTAAATATATACAAATATTTTGTTTGAAATATATTTCTTAGAAAAATGTTTCTGAGCTTTAAGTATTTGTATAAAGTACTTTGAAATATGAAAGCGATTGTTATGCTCTTTGGTGGAGTGTTTCTGCAACAATGTATACTATTTTGTTTTATAAATCCTGCTAGTTTTTAGTAAATGTCTATTTTAAGATTAAAGAGAGACGGAGTCTGTGCGGTGCACCGTAACATTTAGTTTAGTACCGCCCGTTCGGGTTATACGCACGTGTTCTAATTACGTTTATGAATGAAGAATAATGAATTCAGATAAAGTGTACTCACATTTGAGTGAAGATAGAGTGGAAAACCATCTAGGAAAAATCACCCTCAGTACAGCCGATACGAGATTCAAACCGCGACTTCTTCGATATCGGCAGTCCAGTCTATTGCGAGAGTGACACCTTATACAATGTCACCACCGATGCGGGGTTTCTATGTTAATGCCAGTGTAAAGGCTACTGACGTCTGAAACTAATCTACGGAACAGGATGAATAAGGAGCGATCTAAGTAAATGTAGCATCAGTCTCCTTGAGAGAGTATGGGAAAACTACTCACTCTCGAATGCACACTGGTTGCCCTCCCTGTCGCTCAGAGATCCTATATACATTCTCAAAACACGAGATAACTGGGAGAGCTTACAAGGAGATACAAATGGAATAAAGTGGGAGAGAGACTGACGTGGCGCGCTAATACCAGGGGAGGAAGGAAAATAAAGTCAGGGTGACAACAAAATCTAAGGGAGAGAGAGAGAAACTCCTTAACTTTCTCGGACCAAAACTCCTGATTTTCCTGAACAAATCTAAGATCGGAGGTGATAAGAACGTACAAAATTACTTGTGATTAATTATTTTTGGAATTCAAATCCCATGTACAAATAACCATAGCCGAAATTAAAAAGTATTTTAATAATACGCGATAGGAAGTTTGTCTTCTTTGAACAGTCTAACATAACATTTTCCCTGAACAATTGCAAAATTACCTGACAGTGGTTCTCCCCCTGGTAAGTGCAGTGAACACGAGATAAGGGCAGTAATTTTGCAGTATCAAAACATTGTCAAAATAACCCAAATAACTCTCCAGTAAAAACATATCCAACAGTTTTTTAATACCTGTCAAGTGTCCTGGAATTTAATGTCAGCTTTTAAAAAATTATCATCCAATGCTGCTATGTTCATTACATATATTTAACAACCAGTGATATCACCATGTGAAGACAATTAAACTCTATGTTTCTTATGGAGCAAGTTTTGATTTATTTTGGCCAAAAAAATTATTTGCTATAAAAACTACAAAAACTCAGCTCTTCATTCAAAATTCCCTACACTCCCGTCTTTCTCCCCATTATGGCAGTTTTTACACTAATAAATATTAAGTTATCAAGTTCCGATTACTTTATTGAAAATATTTCGGCATCTGAATTATATTTAATTCTAACCACATCCGTAAGGCTTGTTTGTTTGTTTGTTTAAATTTGGGGATCCAGCATTAAGTTACCATACAAACAGTTATATCAACATACTACTTACAAACTTGCTTAACCCAAGACGGTGACCTTAACAAACTTTTAATATATAAGTAATAGAACCAAACCATACCCAAATTAATTAGTTTGGGCACCACCTGACGAAACCATACTCCCTAGACCTATATCCTGACCACAAAATCACGGAGATGGGTAAAAAATTGCCATGGTCCCAAGGGCATTCGACAAGAACGCTTCTTTCAATTAAAAATAAACATATGATTTTAAAAAGATGCGATCCATTAAATTAGACTATATTCTAATGTTGGAAATGGCGTAAAGAGGTTTTTTTTCCCTTACTTAGCTTAGGAAAGTCGTCTCCCCCACCTCCCTCCAATTTTTATATAATTTAAAACGACACAACCAAGATATTATTTTCTAAGATAAAACATTAAAATAATAATCAATATTAAGGTAGAATAGTTGTCATATTTTAAGTCAGCGGATGTACATTTTCCTCTAAACTTATCGGAGTACCCTAGAGTGGACAGTTGAGCTGGAAGTATGTCAGGCGCTCGGTGGGGAGTCCTGGTATCAAATATGCCGGGCAGAAGCAGGCAGACCCGGGAACGGAATTTGAAATTCCAAACCAAGTCAGTTAGGATGTGGGTTGAGGGGTGGTTCAACAAGTCAGCGCAACAAGGGCTCGTGGCAGAATACGCCAAACCTCTACCGAGTACCGATACAGTCGTCCGTTTAAAACCGAACGCACAGCCAACCATATTTTAAACCTTAAAGGTGACCTGGTGGTCTAGGGGGTAAGGTGTCGGACTTCTGTGCTGGGGTCCGGTGTTCAATCCTCGGTCCCAGTACAGATTTATCTGATTGTCAAACCCTTCCTTCACCTTTGACAAGACGTGTATTAATCACAACTTGTGAATGAGTGGAATGCCAGGCCTCCACCGTGGTTCGGATCCCACGTTAAACTGTAGGTCCTCCGTTTAATCTCACAATCACCCTACCATTACACATTAGCGTAAGTGCGTATAACCCGAACGGGTAATAAGACGCGGAGCTAATAATAATAATAATAATAATAATAATAATAATAATTTAAAACCTAAAATACAGCCCCTATAAATATGGCGTGGTTCGTAATGACACCTATAAGACATTGCCCACATTAAAAATAAATGCCATCCCTGTATAAGATAGAAAGTAGCCCGCATCGATAGACGCACGAGATGAGGCACCAATCTCGTCTAGTATGGTTTATCAGTGACACGTAGGGAGTTTTTCATAAGGAGGGGGAGGTTCCTCAATGGTTTCCCACTCTCTTTCCACGCAAGTGAGGGTAGATTACCTCTAAAATGCTTCCTTCTTCATCCCTACCCCATTAAAGTCATCATATATGCGTATAATCTGAATAGGTAGTAAGATACGGTGTTTTTTTTATCAACATTCGCCGGCTTTTTAAAGCCTAAAAACATAGATACCGATGATATTTACTAATTTTGTTTTTTAAAGATTATAATTAACATTTACCGCTAACCATTACAAAAAGAAGTAACTTTCTAACATGTTCATTTACTTTTTAAAGTACGTTATAAAAACTGACAAGTGAAGTCCTTATTAGAATAGTATTGTGATACGGCGATTCGGTGACCGCACGGTCTAAGGCGTCACTCTCGTGTTAGACTAGAATGCCGATGACGAGGAGAATGAAGTTAGAATCCCAGTCGGGTGAACTAAGGGTGGTTTTCCCTAAATGCTTTTTCCTTACTCCCTCCACTAAAGTGTGGGTACATTTCCTATAAACTCAACCTTTCTCATCCCTAACTAATTAGAGTAATTAGTACATATGCGTATAATCTGAAATGGTAACAATACGCGGTGCTAAATATATATATAGGCTATATTCGTGAGCCAATTTTGGCACGTGATAAAGTCCCTGGATCTAATTTATAAATTAAATAAATTGCACGGAACTCCACACGGACTTTCTCACTCCATTGTTTTAAAATGGAGATATTTCCTCAAAGCTCGTAAAATTATGTAAAACGAAATAATATACACTAGCAAACCCGAGCAAAAATTGCGTTATACCTACGTTAAACATTTTTATACTCCCGGATTTAGATTTGATATTATTTTTAAAGAGTTAAATCTTCACTAGTATATTTGGACAGAAAAAAAACTCGATTTCGGGTCCACAAGATTCAATACTTCGTAGTAAATGTCGACTTCCGTTGAAAATTTTCAACATTTTATTAGGGATTACATATTATGGTTATCGCATTTTTATTAAATTCCTTATTTTTAAATTTAGACCAATAAAAAATGAAAATATTGAGTCTAAAATGATATAAATAGATCGTTGCTGTAAAAAAATTTCCCCTAAGAGCTTAAAGAAAAGAGAAAAAACTTTTTTAAGAGACTTACTAATATGTATTACTCTATGGAATTAGAGAATTATTGTGTTAAAACTAAAGTAGTATCCTTTTACAACTAAAGCTCACAAAAAATGTATTAATATATTTTCCAATATCTCAAAAACTATTGGTTATATAAAGATATACTCCAAATAAATTTATTTTTATTTTTAATAGTACTATAATTTTACAATCATAAGTTATTTAGTATCTCAAATAGTTGCGGAGATAAGGAAATGTCCGCGTCTGTAAGGTACCATAAAAGTCATTTTCATAGGTAAATGAAAATATCCACTGTGTTTATAATCTTAATCAACGCCTAGATATGAGTTTTAATCAAAATCGTTAGAACAGATTTTGATTAAATAGATTTTTTCTCTTTTCGCCCTTTATTAAGCTACTCTTAATTTTAGGGTTAAACACACACACAGACGGCATTGCAAAGACCACTTTTTATGGTCCATCGACATCTCGGGCTTTTTTTTTACGGTTGCAATACTTTACCTTTAGTGTTCGAATAGTTTCGGCGATGTGATAAAAAGTTAGACTTTACGCATCAGACCAGAACCCTTAAAATCATTTTGCCGAAATATTGAGAGTAGCCATTTTGTTTATTATATTTATCAATGTTTAGAAATTAAATTTAATTAAAGTCGTTAGAGCCGATTTTGAGAAAATAGTTTTTTTCTCTTTTCTCCCTTCGGTAAACTACCCTAAATCGAAGGAAATTCAAAAACAGCTTTTTCGGATTCGGGGGATCATGTAACGTTGAAATTGATCAAAATTTCAAGTTCGATTTTTATTACGCTCACAATACTTTATCTACCTGTAAGAGATAACGAGAAAGTAAAAAGTCATCGTAAGTGTATTTGTACAGTTGAGGCTCTGGAAGTTGTCTGTAAATATGTCAAGGTTACCAGCAAGTACCAGCGCTAGAGAGCGTGAAAGCAATGTTTTACCAGAACGGTCCGATACGAAAGACGTGACGGAAGGAGCAAACAGCCCTCAGCTTGTGTAGCGACTTAGAGGCTCCTTTAGATCGCTCTTGCCCGCAACAAGGGTGCTCCATCCAGAATTCAATTGAGGCGAAGGAAGATGGAGCTCCAAACAGCATCACACACACCACAGGAGGGGTAGAGTCTCCAACCCGCCCCTAGGGATACAATTTATTCAAAACACCTGCACTAAATTCGCGGCCAGTAAATCTCAACAGGTTCACACAGATATGTATGTATATTCTCGCTCACCCCAGGGCAGAGGAGAACGCATCAAGCAACACCCTGGCCAAGAATTGGAGGCAGTCCACAGTCGAGAGATAGAGTTCTCAGAGAGCAAGGCAAGCTCCAAGATCGGTTTCGTGAAAGGGTGAAGTTTTAGGTAATCTTCAGAACTAAATAGTTCTCGTTTAGGAAACTGAGTGAGAATTGTGGGAGAAATGGAAACAAATAATGGCTAATTACACGCAGGATATAGAGGAAAAGATTAAAACCAGCACCGGTGTGTGCGCAGACAAAGGCATCGGTCATAATCGACTTTTCTGGTTGGATGGTTACGTGGAGGTAAATGTTCGACTCCAGGTCGGATATAATGAGGTTTAATTTCTTATTCCTCCACTACACAATACATACAATATATATAATACATACATACATAAATACATACATACATACATACATTGCATACATACATACAATACATATAATACATACATTGCATACATACATACATACATACATACATACATACAATACATATAATACATACATTGCATACATACATACAATACATATAATACATACATCGCATACATACAATACATATAATACATACATTGCATACATACATACATACATACATACATTAATACAATACATATAATACATACATTGCATACATACATACAATACATATAAACCATACATTGCATACATACATACATACATACATACATACATGCATACATACATACATACATGCATACATACATACATACATATACACATACATACATACATACATACATGCATACATACATACGTGCATACACACATACATACATACGTGCATACACACATACATACATACGTGCATACACACATACATACATACGTGCATGCATGCATACATACATACGTGCATATATACATACATACGTGCATATATACATACATACATACATACATGCATACATACATACGTGCATACACACATACATACATACATGCATACATACATACGTGCATACACACATACATACATACGTGCATGTATGCATACATACGTGCATACACACATACACACATACATACATACGTGCATACATACATACAATACATATAATACATACATGCATACATACATACGTGCATACACACATACATACATACATGCATACATACATACATACATGCATACATACATACGTTGCATACATACATACGTGCATACACACATACATACATACATGCATACATACATACGTGCATACACACATACATACATACGTGCATGCATGCATACATACATACGTGCATACACACATACACACATACATACGTGCATACATACATACAATACATATAATACATACATTGCATACATACATACAATACATATAATACATACATTGCATACATACATACATACGTGCATAAATACATACGTGCATACACACATACATACATACGTGCATACATACATACGTGCATACACACATACATACATACATACATACGTGCATGCATGCATACATACATACATACATACGTGCATACACACATACATACATACGTGCATACATGCATACATACATACATACATACATACATGCATACATACATACGTGCATACACACATACATACATACGTGCATGCATGCATGTATGTATGCATGCATCTATGTGTGTATGTGCGTGTGTATGTATGTGCGTGCATGCGTATGCATGCATGTATGTATGGGCGTGCGTATGCATGTATGTATGTATGTGCGTATGCATGTATGTATGTGCGTGCGTATGCATGTATGTATGTATGTATGTGCGTGCGTATGCATGTATGTATGTGCGTGCGTATGCATGTATGTATGTATGTGCGTATGCATGTATGTATGTATGTATGTGCGTATGCATGTATGTATGTATGTGCGTATGCATGTATGTATGTGCGTATGCATGTATGTATGTGCGTGCGTATGTATGTATGTATGTATGTGCGTGCGTATGCATGTATGTATGTGCGTGCTGTATGTATGTATGTATGTATGTATGTATGTATGTATGTATGTATGTATGTATGTATGTATGTATGTATGTATGTATGTATATATAACCATAAGAAACCCGGACGTAAAACATGCTATCTGGGAGCGCCATTTTAGGTTAATAACAGATGAGCCAAGGACCCCTTATCCTAAAAAGTCATAGTTTAGTTGCATCACGTTCACTGGCTAAAAGGATATAATAGAGTATAGACCTTCAGCTGAATACAAATTAAGCCCCACCAGCCCCTTTGCCTTATCTTAGGTTATGATCGTGTTGTGCTATAGGTTAGGTTGTATTGGGTTAGGTTAGATTATCTTAGCATTTGGTTTGTCTTACTGCCCATCACTTGCTGTTAATCGCTCAGCTTGAGAAAACATTTAGAGCGATCATAAAACAGCCGTGGCTGAATTAATACACCAACCAGTAGACCTTATTCCCAAGAAGGAACTCTTTGCTAAACTGCAATGTGGGTTTAACACTGACACTTTAATGGCAGGTGAACTCGTGGCCCAACTGTAATGAGATTAGCTTTACCATTTTAAACTCAGGTCATAACAGATATTCGTGGCCCAACCATAATAATACCCCTTTCTCTCCTATATGCAGATTAGAGAGTATGTATAGCTTGCATTATGCACTGGCAACTTTAGGAATACATAGTTGAAGATGACATCTATCTAGGGGTAAGAGAACAAAAAAATGTTAAAATCCACTGCAATTAATCATATACAGCTGACATGTACAACTGACGGCTCTATTCATGATTGTGTGCGGCCCGCGGTGCTTATGATGAACCAGAAAACAATGTGGGCCTACTCTTCGTTCACTAAACGTTGTAGAATTACATTTTTTGAAAACGTGACATTTGGGAGTTGGTCATTATTTGGGGAAATCTAACAAGTGATGCTGGTGTAAACAATTTTTACTCTTTACTCACGAGAGATCTATTCCAGAAAATAGTTTAATTTGCATCCCATATACGTGGGGTTCGACAACATATAAGTGTGGGAAAAGTTGTTTTATTTTATGAAAAGGAACAAACACCCGAGATATGACGGGGATTTGTCATAGATTATTAAAGTGACGTCAGCACAAGATTTAAAGTCTACATTCACGCCATTGTTAGACAAAAAATCTTAACATTTCTTGTAAAATATAGCGAGTAGGATTCTTTTTACTTAAATATGGCGAAAATTATTAGTTTTATAACATGCAGCCCCCTCAGTCATTTAAATTTTCAACGAGGTCTTCTTGATCAAACGAGTTTTGACCAATCTCATTTAAACGATGAAAAATAAGACACTTGCACATGGAAATCGAACCTGGAACCTTTGACTTGATGCACCAATGCCGCTGAACCTTTTATAATAGTATCACGCCCAAAGACGTGCAACCGGAATGGGTAGTAAGACGCGGTGTTTAAAAAAAACACTCTCAGGATCACACATAACTCAAGCGTAAAGCGGCCGTCTATTGAAACGCTGACAAGATTTGCAGGTATAACGAAATAAATTATGTTAAAAAATAGTTTAGAATGTTAGGATATTGTAGTATAGTAGAACCTCATTCTTTCTCTGTGTTTATATTTCTCCTTCTTCCTCTCTCTCTCTCTCTCTCTCTATATATATATATATACATACACTAATGAGTCGTTGCAGCGATGTCTGCAGATTATTACACTAAAATGTATTTTACACATTTTATTGGGAAAGGATCTATACAATAAGTCCTCACTCACGTTTGAGTTAAATGTTTACTCTTAAAAGGCTACTTAGATATTTAGTTTTCGTTGTGTGTTTTAAGATAAAAACGTATATTTTCCTCCTTCTCGCCCCGATGAGAACATTAAAATGACCCCTCTCCCAGATCTCTATTCGTTGCACCAAACCACTCAAGTAACAATTGAGCTGATGTTATTTTTAAACAAAGACAAATATTTTATTTGCCAATATACAGCGATACACAAATCATGGTTTCCATGGTGATGTAAACAAAGGATGATTGTACGGATGAACCACTGCCCAAACAGAAGGAAAATATGGAAAACTCGCTAGGAAAATTTGGTTTTACTTTTAGGTTGTTATTCTTACCGGCATCCTGATTCCCTAATCTTTAAAATGAGTGCTCATTTGTCAAAATATTTTCAGTCATTTCCTCGTGATTTTTATTACCGGAATCGGGCTTATCAAATTATATATAAAATGAGTGAGTGAGTGAGTGAGTGAGTGGATGAGTGAGTGAGTGAGTGAGTGAGTGAGTGGATGAGTGAGTGAGTGAGTTAGTGGGTGAGTGAGTGAGTGAGTGAGTGAGTTAGTGGGTGAGTGGGTGAGTGAGTGAGTGAGTGAGTGGATGAGTGAGTGAGTGAGTTAGTGGGTGAGTGAGTGAGTGAGTGAGTGAGTGAGTGAGTGAGTGAGTGAGTGAGTGAGTGAGTGAGTGAGTGAGTGAGTGAGTGAGTGAGTTAGTGGGTGAGTGAGTGAGTTTTGACTTGTATATATAAGTCAAAACTCACTCACTCATCACCGTATCTCCACAAACCCTGGGCCTGGAAACTTGAAATATGGTGTGAAGGTCTCTTTTAAGCTCTAGATAATAGATAAGACGGGGATTCAGGAAATTTGACCTTCAAGGGGTAAAAATGTGGCTTAAAAGTTTTTAAAATTCACTGGTGTATTTTTTGAACCAATGCACATATAGCCTTGAAATTTAAAAGGAAGTTTCCTTTTTAGAATTGGGTTAGACGTGCATAGCTTTTTTATTTTATAATTTGGTGATATAATAGATTTGATATTTAATCCACCTTGATGTGTGCATTGTTGTAATCTTACATTTGGCGGCATAAAGCCTTACCGAGTCAAAGATGGCGTTATCTGATGGCTTGTAATCTTAAATTATCAATCATATGTAGCTGACGATTTCCACACGTCCATCATAGACTCTGCCTTAGAATATGAGTGAAGAATTACCTTGAGTAAGACACTAGCTATAAGTGGTTAGAGCATTGGTGTCTTGGATTCTATTCCCGTGTCCAAGTGTCAATTTTCAATTTTTTAAATGGGATATGGGTGTGTGACGCCAATCAAGATCTTGAGCTAGCTTAAACTTATTTAACCAAACCCTGGTGACCATGGGAATTATTCCCCTTTTAAGAAAAATCCCTCTGTAGCAGTCGATAATCGAGCCCGGGACCTGTGGGTCAGCAGCCAGGCGCTCTCACCACTACGTCACGAGGCCGGTTACCCATTTATAGTGTAAAGTTTGAAACGATATTTGGTTAAGAACATATACATTTTCTGTTTATTTTTTTCTATCATTAATGACGACATCTAAGTCTTTATCTGTTAAAAGTGACGGCTGCAAATCATTTGCTTTCACCTATGACTTTATGAACGTAGCTTATTAACTTTAGTAACTGTCAGATGCTTACCATGGCGTGACGATCATAGGCCTACTATAATCCCGTTTTTATTAGAAGGGCTTTTTTTAGGAAATACAAACATATATGTTGGTAGATAAGATTGATAACATTTTACTATATTATTATGTAATATAGTTAATTTCCCAATATGTGGGTCTTTCCACACCCTCTACAAGCCCCTAGATAACCCTCTACAAGACCCTAGATAACCCTCTACAAGCCCCTAGATAACCCTATACAAGCCCCTAGATAACCCTATACAAGCCCCTAGATAACCCTCTACAAGACCCTAGATAACCCTCTACAAGACCCTAGATAACCCTCTACAAGCCCCCAGATAACCCTCTACAAGTCCCGAGATAACCCGAAACTGTGTACACTTTACAGACCACGGGACAGAACCTAGCAACTCTAGATTTACAATTTTCAATTTTTTTTATTCAGTAAAAATAAAATTTATTCATTCTCTTAATTTATAAACTCATACGTAATAACCAGAGCCCCGTAAAAATTGTTTTATTTTTAGTTAAATTTCGTTTTTTAAATCTCACGTTTGGGTGTTATTTCGTATTTATTCAAAATTACATGTTATCTGAGGTGTTTCGATATTAATTACGTATTGAAACAATGTACCGGTATACAAAATTAAAATTTATGATTGAAACCTTATATATTTGTTTTAAAATTATTTGTCAAGTTTGTCTGCATATTAGCCTAAAGTTAGCTTACACTACAACAAAATACTAATACAACGAATTGTACATAGAATGGAACTTTCACAGTGATGTGTATTTATTGTATCGTAATTTGTTTGTTGACTTACTCATTACGATGGAAACCAGGAAGGAATAACTTTTTAATATGACCGACTCTTCACTAACATGATCAACCCATCACTAATATTACCGACCCATCACTAACGTGACCGACCCATCACTAACATGACTGACCCATCACTAACATTACCGACCCATCACTAACGTGACCGACCCATCACCAACATTACCAATCCATCACTAACGTGACCGACTCATAACCAACATGACCAATTCATCACTAACATGACCAACCCATCACTAACATGACCAACCCGTCACAAATATGACATACCGATGACTAACATGACCAACCCATCACAAATATGACCTACCCATCTCTCGTGAATATGAACATTTTCCTGAACAGAGCTGACTCCTCCCTGGGACTCCCCGAAGCTCCTGGATCGAGGAGCACGTGCTTACTGTATACATCCACTTTTACACAAACATGCGACTGAGCAGAGGAAGCTTCATCCGCAGTCAAAACAAATGTCATCCCGACAAATGTGCAGTACAAACAAAGTCATTCGTCGGCTTGGGTTATTTTTCAAACCTTTTAACATCAGTTGGAACAAAGAACAGTCCCAAAAAATAATACTCAGACAACACACTCCTCAAATTAGGCACGTAGGCATCTAAACATGGGAAGAGATGTGGAAAAAGAATGGCAGGAATTAAAAGGGAAAGAAAAAGATAGAAAAAGAAGGAAGAAGCTCGTGATAAAATAAACGTTCGGAGAAAGAAGAACATGAAGAAAGAACCATTTTTAAACCGCTCCCGCTCCAGCCGTCCAGGCAATCATCATATTTACACTAGCAGAGAAGGGACGACAAACGCAGAATTTATGGTAAATGTACCTGCATTTGCGTGGAAAAAGGAAAATAATAATTTAGGAAAAACACAACTCAGTTATCAGTACGTCTAACCAACATTCGAACCACAACCTTATCAGTCACCAGCAAACCAGATCAGATTATATTTAACGTCTTTGTTCGTGCGTCCACCAGTGAGACTAATTAATAACTGACCACATAAAAAGTATACACAAGGAGCGTGGATGAATATAAGTATGAAAAGAATAATGAGAATTGAAACGTTGTGAAATAAAAACAGAAATATAAATAAATGGTTGTAGAGAAAGAGAGAATAAAAAATGTAGGGAAAAAGAAATTAATACAGCTCAAGAAAAGCAAAAAAAGTTCAAATTAAGATAGAAATGTAGAAATACATACCATGTGGGCACGGAGAAAGTGGGGATCGAGAAAAATAGCAGTGATATAAGAGAGATGGGAAGGAGAGATGTTGAGGAAAGGACGTGAATAGGAAGATAGGGGGAAGGAAGAGCGAGTGGAAGACTTCTCAATTAGCGAGAGTAAGTTCCGTGGCGTGGTCAAATTGGGCCGACTACTGGTAGGTTTGTGTGGGTGTGAGGAGGAGTAATGGCGCACAGTCATTAAAAAACAGACTGGAATAATCACCGAGGTAGGAGGAAAGAAGAATATAAGGACCATCTCGAAATAATTGCTAATTGAAAGGCTTAGCTCCCCCGACTATTATCCCTCTTTACTCGATTCCGCATCGTATTGGAAAATTCATTTAGTAGGTTGAGCGAGCTATCAGTAAAATAACGTAGCAATTCATCTTGTTTTGGAGAAAAAAAGAAATTAATCTGCAGTCTTGCTGGTTTGAACACAAAATGCTCTTGATGAATTGTTAGGATACAGTCCGACACTTGAGATACGTTTGTCTAGTGACATTGATGTTCCAGGTTCAACTCCCGGAAAACATTTATCACTGAGAAACTGGGTTTAGTTCTCATTCGTAAAATGGAAATAAATGGTCTGGGGTTGTTAACGTACCTATAAAGTCAGTTCCAAGATAAAACGGAAAGTAAGTATTCCGTAATTGAATATGTGCCACTTTTTAACGTTGTTTGCCACCGTATCTTACTACCCGTTCGAGTTATACTCCTGTGTACCGATTGCGCTAATGGTTTTAGGGATTAGGAACGTTATATTTATAGGAACTGTACCCAAATTTGCATGGAGGGAGAGTGGAAAAACCACCCTCAGTACACTCGACAGAGATTCGAACCGCGATCTTTCCGTCATCAGCTGTTGAGTCTACTGTGAGACTAGCACGTTAGACCACGCGGACTTCAAAGAGGTTTTTTTTAATGTTCTCTTTTTAAAAATAATCTTGTGGGTGTAAAGCGTAATACTAGGCATGGTTTATTTGTTAAGAATCACTTCGGTGTCAACAAGGTCTAACGCGCGACTCTCGCAGTAGACTTTAGTGTCAATGATCGGGAGAGCAAGGTTCGAATCTCGGTCGGGTGTACCGAGGGTGGTTAATACAACATGGTTTTACAGAGTAACTAGTACTTAAGCGTCTAACACGAACGGGTGGTAAGACGCGGTGCTTTATATATATATATATAAAGATTGTGTTGGGCAAAGTTTATGAACCGTTTGAATATAATTATTGATATTACTATTATATATATTTGTTGTAATAACAGTGAGTTAAAAATGCAGTTGCTTCAACCCATTCTAAGGGGTAAGAATAATAATTGGAAGGGTAGTTTAATACACTTTCAATAATATGGAGAGCGGATAGAAGAGAAAAAGAGGTGATAAATGATAGGAAAGTGGGATAATCCTGCCAGTGCACCCAGACGAGATTTGAACCTCATCTCATCGTCACGTGATCCTACACGCAAAAATTCTTAAATTATTTGAAAAAAAAAGTTTGAAACATTAAAACGTTATCTGTCTTATTGGGCCAGAACGCCGTTCCGGTTGATACGAAAGCATATTACGAGCGTTCCGGTTGATACAACAAGGGTTTAGAGCGCTCCGCCTGCAAAAATAAAAAATGTAAGTACATATTTATTTTTATAAATTATGCTTCGCGTTAAATTTTATTTATCTACTCAAGTCAGCTACAATATTTCCTTGCTACATAAGTTTTGTAACTTAACATATTTTATTCAAAATATTTATTGCATTGAATGAAATGAAAAATGACAAATGGTGTCCCTTTGTCGGCGGCTTAATCTTTAGAAATGCTGAGCGTATTTAATAAAAACTGAGCCTGCTCAGTAGAATCAGAATTTAAATATAATTAAAATCCCAATATAGACCTATGGGATGTGTGAAGTATACAACCATGCAGGTACTATTACAAATATATGTTAAACAAACACTGTCCTGGCGTGGCCCGAAATAATACTTGAATGTATTAGTAAGCCATACTCGAGCTATAACGAGCAGAAACACGATCAGGAATGAAGTTAGCGGGGAAATAGTGGGGTACAGGGAGTGCATGAGATAGTGGAGGAAGCAAGACTGAGATGGTGGGCATGTGAGGAGGATGGAGAGGAAGAGGATGTTAAAGAAAATAATGGAAATTAATTATGTAGGTAAAAGACCGCAAGGTAGAACAAGAAATAGATGGGAGGAGCAGATAACAGAAAGTGTTCTAGGGAGAGGAAAAGAGAGGAAGGAATTTAAAGGAGGAAGAATGGTGGAAGAATAGAGAAAGATTGAGGCATTTTACTAAATTGACGTGGCCACAGGCTGGAAACAGTTGGTGATGATGATGATGATGATGATGAGAAAGCGCTTTACAATAAAGAATAGAATTAGAATACCTGGTTGTTTCTTCCAATTTTATAAAGTGTTTGTTACAAAACATTTTACATTGAAACAAAACATTTCATATGGATTGAATAGTAACAATAATTTTTAGCATTCTCATAATTTTTCATAACAATGTAAAACAAATAATTTTTCAAATTTTCTGGTCCATATTTTTCCTCTTTTGAAGCAACATTTTGTAGGATAAGATTCCTTTTTACTTCACAAGAAGTGATGGAGAATGTTTTCATATTTCTCTCATTGTAATTCAATTAATTTCAGTCTAGTATTTTCCTCACAAATTATAGGCATCCTTCACATTTTTCGATATTTTAAATGTCTTATTTTTACAAAATTAAAGAGATGTGAAACAATAATTCTAACACCATGGTAATGTTTATATGTCAATGTCAACTAGTGTCTACCTACATAGTTAAATATTGGATATCGTTTTACTGAGGAAGTGTAATTTTTATTTCAATATAAATCAATATTAATTAGTTTTAATTATCAATGAATTAGATTAATATTAAAAATTGCAATGTAATACTCATTTTACTGAGATTCAATTAAAGTGCCATGACTTAGCATGCAACTTATTGAAGTGTGTAAAGACAATGAAATAAGTTCTACCAATGTAATAATGCCATTCTGGGGGGGGGGGGGGATAACTTTTACTTTTTATCCAATCTTCCCCCCACAACCCCCCTAAAAAACCAAAAAAACCCTCCCCAACCACCCT
>CABEEJ010007991.1:9903-26614 GCA_901482245.1 Timema douglasi | reverse complement strand
TTTCCCAAAGTAGGGTACCCGGTTATTGTCATCCCTAAGGCCCTTCTACTAAGGTATTGCAACCGGCGCACTTTCATTCAGGAGCTAGAGTGCAGTGATATCCAATAAGAGCCGGGTTAGTAGCCAAGGTCGTCAACGGGAAGTCTAAAGGCCTCCGTGCAGGATGAACGACAGGGTGAAGGGGGAAGAGTGAAAAAAGGGAGTTAAAGTGAAAGAAGAAGAAAAGTATGTGAAAGGAAAGATATAGGATAGGTTTGTCCTGCAAAGAATCCGCCTCTTACGACAAGCAAGGGTTATTGCGGGTCTATTCTAAAACTCGTCTTGTAGGGGGATTGATCCAATCAACAGGACTACTTCCTCCGAGTAAGCTGCTTTCATTCTAGTGATGTTTCGATAATGTTGTGAGTCTTCGATCACAAGTTCCCTAGTTAAATTACTATACTCCCCATACTCATCCCTCCTCTTAATCCAATCACTAATTCAGCATGAGCTTAACTTTTTTCTATAATTTTGTTTTGTCACTCGTCGCTCTCCCGACATAACAAGCAGCCGGACGCCACACTTCTCTCGCAGAGGAGACTCGCAAAAAAAAAAAATCTCTATGCTGGCTCTGTGGACACAGTTCTTTGAGTACTCTCTCATGAACCAACGGATATATCACTCTCAAGAAACTCGCAAACTTTATCAAAACTTTCAAGTGGAGACCTTGCTTGATAGTAATTGTCTGTTTACTTGGAAAAATAACACTATTATTTGTTTAGTTCACATTAATTCGTACGAGGATGGTTATAATTTTTAAAAATCTTAAAGTTTTTACAAAAAAATAAGTGTTAAGAAAACTTGTTATAGTTTGTTAGAAAGTTTTAGGAAGAAACACGTGATTATTTGTTGTAAAATGCACATTATATTAACTTATATTTTGTTCAAATATAAACCTTTGTTACAAGTCATTACATAATAAGCGAGAAGGCAACAGTATGTCTGGCAATATTCTATATCTAAATTAAAGAAACAAATACTGTATAAAAAAAACGTATGTAAAATGTGAAAAGTAATTCTTAATAGCAAATTACAATTGGGCTAGTGGCGAAAATTTAATATGTTGTTCTACATGGATGGTGTGGAAATAAGCACACCTTTTGAGACGGTGAGTATACCTAAGCAGATGTTACCAAAAGGAGCAATTTAACATGTCATATTAAGCTGCCGCACACTTTTTAAAAAGGTGGCGGGCATGCGACCGCCAAATAATGTACAAACCGGTGCATTACGGGTAATATGTAATAAGACAACTCTACACACATCCCATATGTTGCACGCAGTGTGCTCGTTATTAGAATGTGTCGTGCGGGCGGATATTTTTTTGTACGTCATCTGAAACTAATAGCCTCGTAATAACACAAGTTGATACACTTATTAGTGGTGGAATAAAAACTTAGATAGCTTGGTACGATGGTGTTTCCATGTGACATTCTTACATAAAGTTATAATTTCGATTTTAAAAATCAATGTTGTATGTTGAAAAAATACATACTAGAAAGTATATTTTAAATCGGTATCAAAGTACAATACTAAATGTATTTAATTTTAAACAAACACACCATGAATGTTTATTGTCCCTTTCAATCTATTAATGTTTTAGGGAAAAAAACTTGATTAATTCTATAACAAACTATGTTAAAATAATAAATCAATACGTTAACCTTGAAAATTACTTAAAGTGCTCATTTAAATTAGTACATTAAATCTTTATACGACAACAAAAATTATCTTTTTGGCTTGTTTGACAAATAACCTCAATCTTCGGCCCCGGCATAGATTTATCTGATTGCCAAACACTTCCTTCGCCTCTGACAAGACGTGTATTAATCACAAATTGTGAATGTGTGAAATGCCAGGCCTCCACCGTGGTTCGGATCCCACGTTAAACTGTAGGTCCTCCATTTCATATCACAATCACCCTACCATTACACATTAGCGTAAGTGCGTATAACCCGAACGGGTAGTAAGACGCGGTGCTAATAACAATAACAACTAATAACCAGAATATAAAGCCCGGCATAGCTTAAAGCTAGCGAGCGTTTTACTTATCCAAAAATTAATGTATTTTAATATTAATATTGTCAGCGTTAATAGTCACGTAGACAAAGAGATCATTAGCGGCTTATAAAACAACAGTAAAATCCACATAAAGGAAAATAAACATAAACCATAAATCTACTGCACTATGTAATTATCTGGATTAACATCTTATTTCCATTCCTCTGACCTGATGATGGCGAAATGCCAAAATATATATTCGTCCAAGACCATCGATGATAAAACATCGTATAAAATAAGGAGAAAGAACCAAACATTAAATTTCTCAATAATGTTAAAAATTTTACTATAAATTAACATCACTTTATATACTACTTGATATTTAACAGCTTAAAAATGTTATAAAACTAATGAACCTAGTTTATACTCGGCACAATGAGGTCATTATAGCATTAACATAATATTAATACCTAGTAAAATCTCCATAAGAGAGAGTAATAGTAATATATGTATGTTATTATTATTAGAGTTTATAGGCACATCGACACAGTGAGGTCATTAAGGCCTTGAATGATATTAAAAACATTGTAAAATCACCATAGAGGAGAGACACATAAATTCACCTGCAGAATAAACAGGCGTAACCACAATATACAAAACAATATATGATTTGAATATAAAAATTATAGTTCTCAATATGAGAAAAAAAACCATTTGAGACACTCCATGTTAGTGCTCAAATGGACTATTAGTACAAATTGATTGATAAACCTGCTTAAAAAACCCACAGGTATATCACTTCAATAAAAAGACAAAACAAACATATTAAAATATAACACGTTAAGATGACAAAGCATGTTAAAATAATAATACGTTATAAAGGCAAAACGAACATGTAAAGTATACTAAATTGTTAAAAAGATCTCAGTATGAGATAAAATCCAAACGAGTCACATTACGAGAATGACTCAAATGACCCTAAAAAGATACGCCTGGCGTATAAAATGGAGTGAACAAATAACTGCTCCTGCACCGTCGCGTAATAAAAGACGAAGGTCACACTTAAAATAAAGAGCCAGGCGGATAGGGGCTAGTTTGCGACACTCCACCAAAATGTGATACACACTAAGGGGAGCATCGCAAAGTTCACACATTGGAGGTGGATCTCCTCTTAATAAAAATCTATGTGTTAGAAATGTACGCCTTACGCAAATTCTCGTCACGATGACCATCTCACTTCTAGACATTCGTAAAGAAGAGGGCTACCGCGACACACAATCCCTGGTGGACCCCCGCTTGTTCTGCGTAGGGGTCAAAACACACTACTCGTGCAAAGTGCGTAAGACCCCACGCCAAAAATAACTCTTTAGATCTAAAAACATGACACCCATATTCGCCTCCGGAGGAAGGCGTGCTGCCTCCTTGACCACCCGGTCCGCCAATTCATTTCCTGAAAGACTAGTGTGACCAGGAATCCAGCAAAAGGCGATCCGGGTGCTTAATAAATCAATATTACAAATTTGCTCATGTATCATCTGCATGAAAGGATTCCAGAAGTAGAGAGTGGACAATGCCAACAGAGCAATCATGGAATCTGTGCAAATGAGTACAGAACGGTGACATTTACGACAAACCAAACGTTAAGATTTAAAAAATTGGCGTGTATTTTCGCCGTAAAAATACTGGATTCATTGGGTAAGCCAAATTTAAAATTGGATCCTTCCGCAACAAAGGTGGATCCCATGGAAGCCTACATTTCGATTCATTCTTGTAAAGGAGTTCAAAACACTGAGAAAGGATTGCGATAAACTCATTAAAGGTCCTCTCATATACAAAGTATGGGGTGGTCTCTTTAGGGAACTTGACAAGAACAAAATGGCATTGAGGTAGGCGTATCTTCCAGGGAAAAACTCGACCTGGAAATGTGGATATAGCCTTTGGCAGGACTATCCCTCACGTGTCGAAAACCCATAGCATCCGGATCCCTAACGGCATTGTACTAAAACATTTGGTTTCATAAAAGACGGTAGGAGCATGCAATGTACTTTTGACACGTAAGAAGCCAAAAGATAGGACCACAGGTAAGAAAAGCACCAGTAGCCAGCCATATGCCAGCATGGTGAACACTATCCAGCATCTTTAACGCCGAAGGTCTCGCTGATCCATACACAAAACTGCCGTGATCTAGTTTAGATCTTAGCAAGGCCCTATACAGGCGCAATACGTTTCCTTATCAGCAACCCACGACCAACCGCTAACCATTTTGAGCAGGTTGAGTGCTTTTATACACCTCGCTTTCAGGTCTTAGATGTGGGGGATCCAAGTTAATTTAAAATCAAATAAAAGTCCAAGAAACCTTACGGTCTCCGAGACTTGTAAAACATTGTGGTTCATTAAAATATTGGGGGCTGGCTGTATTCCGCGTAATCTGTGGAAGGGAACGACTATCGTATTAGCTGCAAAAAAAGTGAAAGCCATTACGCGATGCCCACGACCAGAGATTGTTGACAAAGAGTTGAATCTGACATTCAGCTCAGTAGAGACTTAGACGAACTGCAATAAATTGAGTTGTCATCCCCAACGAAACATGTACGTACACGTTGTCCACAATGCTATTTACCTCAACAGCGAACAACATAAAGATCAAAATACTACCTTGAGGCACCCCATTTTCTCGAATAAAATCATCGAATTAGGATTTATTCAACCTTACCCATAAAAACAGGGAGATTCCACCGGCACCTCCAATTAAAAAGTGTTTTCAAAATGCCGTACCGCCATGTGGTTTCGTAAGCCTTCTCAAAATCAAAGAAAACTGTCAAAATATGCTGTTTATGAAGAAAAGCGTCAGGAACACATGTCTCAAGACGGAAGATATGATCCACCGTGGATCGGTTATGGAAAAAACCCATTGAATATTAGATAGAAGATTGTGGGATTCTAAATACCATATAAATCGTTTATTTATCATTTCCCCCAATATTTTGCATATACAACTAGTTAAGGCTAACAAACTATAACTAGTTGGATCTAATTTATCCTCGCGACTTTTATTATTTGGTATAACGGTTGCTTACCTCCATAGTGATGGTAACTGATGAGATTCCCAAACACTATTGTAGAGGTCCAGAAGAAATGCCTGCTCGGAAAGGGGCAGCTGACGCAACATCTCGTAGGTAATGTCGTCAGGGCTGGAAGCATGCTGCCAGCATGAGACAGGGTATAGGTCAATTTATCCATAGTTAATGGGTAGTTATACAACTATCCCCGACTTCACCAAAAACGATAGTTGCGCTAGTTGTTCCGCATATGCGGTGCGAACTCAAGTATCTCGCAGTGCTAGAGTTTGCGGCGAATATCGAGCCCAATACATTGACGACCTCCACAGAGGAGAAGACAAGTGAACCATTAGACATAAGGGCAGGAATATCATTAATGAAATTTTTGCTAATACGTAATTTACGAATATTGTTCCAAACCTTAGTTGTGGGAGTGAAAATTGTAAGGGTAGAAATAAACTGTCTCCAAGACACTCTTCTGCTTTCTAGAAAAACACGGCGAGCACGTAAAATCCGGAATGACTCCAGATTCTCCAAAGTATGACGTGTCGATGAAAGAGACGTAGGGCTCTTTTACGGTAGGAAATATCCAACCAACACACCTCGTTCCACCAGGGAAAAGGACGGTAGCGCGGATTTGGCGAGGATTTAGGGATGGAAGTCCTCGCCACCGCGATGACCATCGAAGTAAAATGCCAAGTGTTCACATCGACGTCAGGAGAATTGAATTCGTCAAATAAGGTAATCTCGCAAAATGTATCCCATTCAGCACGTTTGATAACCCACTGATGTAGCCGTGCTGTACTGGGAGGATTTAGAAGTGGTGAAAGCAGAATAGGGAAATGATCGCTGTCACCAAGTGAACCTCCCAATGGAAGTGAGTTGCGACCCCCGGGCTACATAAAGTTAGGTCGATGGCAGAGGATACACTATTAAAGGCGAAGAAGTGTGTTTGGGTCCCGGTGCTCATTAACACCAGGTTTCCCGATATCCTCTATCATTCTCTTAAAATTAGGCCCCCACACCAAGTTATGCGCATTAAAATACCCAAGATGATATAGGGGGCGGGAAGTTGCATAAAGATGGTCTTTAGAGTCCTCTTGGAAACACGTTCACCTGGTGGGAGGTAGATGCAGCATACTGTCACTTCCATAGCAAGGGAGATTCGGACAGCGATCACTTGGAGATAAGAAACCATATTTATATGTTTATGGTATATATTATTTCGTGCGAGTATAGCCACACCTCCGCTAGCCCGATCAAAGAATGGCCTGTCGGTACGATCTACATCGTATTCACCAAGTATCGGGTTGTCAGTTGGCGGAAGTGGGTCTCCTACAATCACAAGATGAGAGGATGCAGGGAAGAAATTACTAGTCAAATGGCAACATACACAAAAGCAGAAACGAAAGACATGGTCAAGCTGAAAGGTGAAGCTAGAGGAAACGCAAGAGCAGCTCTATGGTTGTACCACGATAGATATCCCACGCGACGTCAACCTTATCACCGGACATTCACCGATGTCACGCAGCGACTTCGTGAAACAGGTTCATTTCAGCTAAGAAGGGGATCTGGTCACCCGAGGAGTGTTCGCAATCCAACTGTCGACGAAGAAGTACTGAATTATGTGGACGATAACGCGTCAACAAGCACACGTACCATTGCTCACTGAATGTATGTATCCCATTCTACAGTATAGCAAATGCATGATCAGATGCTGCATCCGTACCACATGCGAAAGGTGCAGGCATTGGAGCCAGCAGATTATGCTCCTCGACATTTCTCCGACTGGTTTCTGCTGCACTGCGCAGTAGTTCCTGATTCATCCACTAGTCTTGTTTTTCGATGAGGCAACATTCACCAGACGGCTATTTTAATAGTACAAATAGTCACATTTAGAATGACGTGAACCCTTATGCAACTGTCTTCATGGGCAACCAGCATAGATTTTCTGTTAACATCTGGGCGGGCATTGTGTGTAACAATCTTATTGGCCCTTACATGATGCCACAACGCTTAACTAGCCACATATACTGCCAATTTCTGACATTTACATTGCTACTGTTCCTCGAGAATGTACCGCTATCCGTTCGACAACGCATGTGGCTACAACACGATGGTGCTCCACCTCATTTTACAAGAGCTGTGCGTGACTACCACAACACTGCATTTCCTGCCCGATGGATAGGAAGAGGTGGGCCTGTTGCGTGGCCACCACGCTCTCCTGACCTTAATCCGTTAAGACTTCTTTCTGTGAGGCTTTGTCAAAACTTTGGTGTACAAGACAGCCGTTGAATCTAAAGAAGAGCTGTTAGCCAGGATGATTGATGCATGTGATAAGGTTCAAGAAACACCACGTGTTTTCGAAAGAGTACGCCAGTCAGTGATATGTTGCCTCAATTATTGCAATAACGTAAGGGGACACCATTTTGAAGACTTGCTATGAATCCGCTTTTGAAGCCAGGAAATAAATCATGCAATAGCTACAATTTGTATTTATTAATTTAACTTTCAATACTCCAGTGATTTTAATGACTAAAATCCCACCCAAGTGTGAACTGTGTAAGCATAGTTCACTAATGTAATAAATAGCAACAAATCAGAGTTTATGAAGAAGGAAAAGTATGAGTTTCTCCATCATAAAACACAAACCAGCCTCGTTTACCAAATGTACGTGATACATAGCCACACGTGTCGGTAAAAATGGTTAAACGACTGCAGTGCGAAGTAAAACTACGATTCTGGCTGCCTATCTGGCATTCATTTGCACTTGTCTCTGATCTCAAACATGTGTTATTATCTCAGAAACGGGGAAAGCTAGATAGTTTCGCCAAGGCACCGTTTTTGTTAATTTTTACACCCTGTTTTGTAATCTTAAGTCAAAATTGGTAATACTTAATCTGACATTTTATCAGAAAAAAAGTGTTACCCCCCCCCTCTTTTTTAAATGATGGGGTGGGTAACGGCAACAGCACATTTAGTTTACTAATGATCAAGGTTTCAAAAAGTAGTTAACAAAGATTCGTTGTAATACCCTAAGCAGTTAACATAATATTTCACATAACAGTCGTTTTTAGCTTTATCTTTAGGGGTGTATATCGCCCTTAATATTCAAGATCGACCCTAGGTTACTGATGTGAATTAGTCTATTTTCACCCAAGGAATAGCTTGGCAAAGTTTGATGCTATGTTTTAAATAAAATTTACATTTAAATAATTTTCTTCTGATATGTTGATTTCAACTTGCTCAATCTATTTTTACTCTACCCTGGGAATATTCTTTATTATTGTATGGTCAGCCTTTATTTTTTTTAGCTCTAAAATGCTGAATGGGTTGCAGGGAAACAGGAGCAAATAAATTATGTATTTTTTTATTGTCCTATCGGCTTACCCTGCATCTATTTCCCCGTTTTTTATGCTGTTTAATTTTGTATGCCTGCCTTGGTCCTGGAAGATGAAAAAGGGGCTACAACTTCCGGTTTTCAAGCTACTGAAATTCATCCGATTAATCCGGTTTTCAAGCTACTGAAATTCATCCGATTAATCCGGTTTTCAAGCTACTGGAATTTATCCGGTTAATCTGGTTTTCAAGCTACTGAAATTTATCCGGTTATTCTGGTTTTCAAGCTACTGAAATGTATCCGGTTAATCTGATTTTCAAGCTACTGAAATTTATCCAGTTAATCAGATTTTCAAGCTACTGAAATTTATCCGATTAATTCGGTTTTCAAGCTATTGAAATTCATTCGATTAATCCAAATATCATCACTGAAGAAAATGTCTTAGTTGAAAATGTGTTGCAACAACTTGCTGACATTTCAATGTGTAAATTCTGCCGAGTCACCGTCAGCCAGTTTCGCAAATGTAGGCCTAACGGAAGCAGGGTCATCACAATTTTCTGCACAGAGCCAAGGAACTCAATAAAATATATTTCTCATATCCCTAGCACAAGTGAAGTACCTGGGAGAAAGAAGCGAGACAGACAGCATTCATAAACTTTAACGCCCACACCGATGAATGCTTAACTATAGAGAAAAAAAAATATTGAAAATTGAAAGGGATGCAAAAAATAACGCTCATGGAGAACATAAAACAAACAAAATCTGGCCCCAAATTTACTACAGAAACCAGGGAAATACAAAGAAAGAAGCATATTGTGAGAAAGGTATTCTGCAGAAACTTGCCAAAATATGTTGATACAAGTCCAGAGGATTATTTAATTGAAGACCAAATTTGTGACGATAATTCAGATGAGGATTTTGAAATGGAGCAAGAGCTATGTTCTATTTGTGATGAATTTGGAATAGATGGTGAGGTATGGTATCGCTGCACATCCTGCGGAGTTGGGGCGCATAAAGATTGCACTGCTTGGGATTCCCCAGATGGATATGTTTGTGACATGAATTGAAGACTGAAAGGTTGGGATTTAGATATCTTAACTTCAAATATTGCTAAATGCTGTTTTAAAATATTTATTCAGAGTTATGGTAGGATAAAAAAAATTATTTAGGATAAAATTCGACATATTTTCCAGTAGAGGCATTACATAAATATTATATACCATTGTTAGATATTTTATTTAAATTATATTTATGTTCATGCTTGTTAAAACTATGATACTGAACACCGAACTTGCATATGAATTGCCCACGTCAGAAATTTTAAAATCATGACATATTGGACATTAGGCATCAGCTATCAGTATTAGATATTTCTTCTACGTGTATGTATGTTTGTATGCTGCTTGATAAATATAAGAAAATATATACTTTTGGTTAAATTGTGTAGGCTATTTTAATTCTACCTATGCTAATCTTATGGGATAGTCATTGACCACTTTTACCCACTAAGTGGGGGAATACCAGTCAAATGAAAGTTTGTACTTTTGTGTTGTCACTTTTCACGTTTTTTTTTTTTTTTGCGCCATGGTATGTGAAAGTAAACACTTAAAAAGTTCAAAAGTTCAAAAGTATCCATTTTGCAAAACATTTGGATTACCGCCACTTTGGTTTATTTTATAGCAATATTCGCTTAGGTGATCCCGATTATCTATCTTTCTCTACCCGTAGGAGTTGTAGCTGTTGCAATGTCAAGGAATAGTTTTATTGAAATTTTGTCAAATATTAATTTAAAGGATAACAATTCCATTTCAAAAACCAAACCGGACAAGTTACATAGATTGATACCCTTGATTGATATATTCAGTGCCAAGTTTCAGTGTAGCGAGGAAAAATAGCATCAATGATTCTGTTCAAGGGGGGGTGGGGAATTAACCTGAAACAAAATAACCCTATGAAGTCCAATGAAATGGGCTATAAACTTGGTGCTTAACTGGCCAGAAAATTTGTATAAAATTTCAGGTCTACAAAGAAAAAAAAGGCTGTACAAGCAGAATATAAACCCTGTGGTTTAAGGCAAAGATTTATCCTATTAACCAAAGAAGAGTGAGGAAAGGGAGCGTATAGTTGTCTTTGACAACTATTTCACATCCATTAAACTTTCAGAGAGGTTGAAAGTACTTTAACATGTGCCACAATAAGCTATGATAGAACAAGTGTCCTCGACTCCAGACAGTTCCCCTCAGAGAGGAGATTGGGACTACCGATTTCCAAGCACAGACTTGGGCTGATTCAAGTGGATGGAAGGCATATATGTCCATCCAGCATCAAATTATAATAGGGTTGAAGGAGAGCTAATAAATATCAAAAACTAATATAAAAAACGTTTTTTTAAGTGTATTACAAAATTTAAATCGTTCAAGTATAGTTAGGACAACCATCCCAAATTATCAAAATTTACTGAAAATTTGAAATTTCAAAATTTGTTCTAAGAAATGGGGAGCTCAATGTTCTAAGCCAACAGAATAAAAACTTTTCTATGTGGAAAAAAAATTTTGGCATTCAAGTAATATACCTTCCTGAATAAACGAACTTTGAGTAAATGGAATTTATAAATTGTAAAACGGGAAATGTAGGCGATCGAAATTGATACAACTAATGTAGAATATTATTTTCACCGTGAGTGAAAATTTATATATATAATTGTCAATTACGCATATCAGATAGCCAAATAAACCTTTACATTTCAAAATGAGAATATAAAAATCTAAATGGGCTGGGCAAAAGACGAATTAGCTTGAAATATTTCCAAAACTATTAAAAAGTCTACTATCTAGTGAGGAAGAAAATTTAAATTGTGTAAATTTGGTAAAAGGATCACCCAGGATAGCATAAAGATTGGTTAAAGTTTGGAATTTCAAAATAGGTATCCAGGGAATAGATGAAAGATAGGGGGCGGGGGGTGGGGGCCTAAAAATTGCAAAACTAAGAAAAATACGTTTTTGACAAACAGTTATAATATGATAGAGGCAGTCAAAAAATGCTAAAAAAAACACAAGCATTAAGATTATTAAAGGATCTATAGGCTTTACAGGAGTGACACAGTAATCAAAATAAACAACTTATGGTAACATAGCTTGGTGAACCATGATGATCTTTGGGAAACAATGATGCTCATTTATTCTGTATGTCCATGTACTACTATTATTTTACTTACGACAGTTGATAAATCATTCTCTTGTTTATTATGTTTCTATAACAATGTATTTTACTTCGTTTCACTTATGCGTAGGCCAATATGGAATTGTAAATTGATTGAATTCGTTTGTGTACTCAGTTTGGGGGCTAGGTAAAATTTTGTTTCAAATATTTAATCTATTAAATTTTTTTGATTGCCATAATTGGTTTGGTATTTACATAGTTAGTTAAGGATTTTAAAAGGAAGAACTTTTGATAGCCGGATGTACACTAGAACTTACTAATTTGATATAGTTTTGATGGGCCTTACCCATGCGAACAATGCGTCATGTCATGTAATGTCATCTTAGTAAGCTTTTATTGTAAAAGTACATGTATTAATACGAATTCCAATCAATACTTTTAGACTTCTAATTTAGATTTAATATAATTGTATAATTATGTGGAGACAAGGACAAACTGAGTTTTTTTTCTAAACAAGACGTTATTTTAGAGTAGTGTTCTTTATGATAACCTTAAATCGGGCGCTTACAAAAGCCCTTCATTTTAAAGGTGGTTCTGTTTAATGAAAGTAGTTCTGGTGTTTCAAAGAAACAATGAAATAATTATTAAATGGAGAAATCATCAATCATAGGAGTGTTGAAAGGTAGCCCAACTGGTGCATTGTGAAAGGTGGACCACCTCCCATTACTTTATATAAGATCCTCTATTACAAGGCGACGAAATATGAAAGGGTAGTTAAACATTTAAAATGTTATTAAGTTTGGCAAAGGTTTGACGATACAATTCAATTACTATCTAGGGCCACACACATTTTGCCACAAAAAAAAATACCATGTCTCTGGTCGGGCGGGGGGCGGGGGTTGAGGGGAAAGATTGCTTTACAAATTGTTATTTTATGAATAGGTGGATAGGAAAAGGAAGTAGGGAGAGATAGAGAAGAGTCCAAGTGATTGATGGACTAGTCGATGATTCCGGGTCAAATTAAAATGGGTTGTGATTTCAGTACTTATGATTACATATTATATCGCTCCTTTAAACATATTAGAAGATGCAAAAATAATAATACAGCCTCACAGATTATGGGATGAAGCAAATATCTCGTCTTATTGTGTGTGTATCTAAAGGTGAGTACAGATTAGGCAAGCCGACCCTGTACTGTAATAACATATTCGTGAGATTGGGACGGGCTCATGAGCGGTTCGTACCAATCTATCGGCTGTCGGTTTTTGAAACGAACACAAATTGATTTGCAGTTATAGCTGAGATGTCGTTTTGTGTGTTTAGATAATTTTTACGTGACGATGAGTCAATTGCGAGCATGGCAAACTGGACAAAGCAAAGTTAGTTGCAGTTTACTTAAATTTATAAAAAATATTTTTTTGTACGATCCGAAAAATACAAGTTATCAAAATCAAACTAAAAGAAAATGCGTGGAAATAAATCGCTTCTTTAATATAAGAAACGTGCCAGAGAAAGATAGACCTACTGAGTTTGCTGGCGTCCTAGAATGGCAACGTAATGACTTTTATAATTGTGTTACCGTTAAGAGATAATTATACATAGATTGATTATAAGGTCTTGGCATTACCTATAAGATTTTTAAACTCGACAAATAATTTTGTTTTATTACAACCTGAAAAGTATTGATTATTTAAAAAAAATAATGAGCAAGTTATGCTATGCTAAAATTAGTCAGTATAGTTTTGATCAATATAAATAAGTTTAGGACAAATAGTACGTTTGTAAACAATCACTTCCGATCTTATTAAGAGAGACCTAAAGATTGTCATAAGTTAAGTTAGAAATACCATTTTGGGTACCTTTGAGAGATAATGTATGGCTTTTCAGTGTTCCATACGTAAATAAGTTAAGTGTTATGTGAAGGACAAGAACCTCGTTTTTTTATCTTAGATGATACCAGAAGATTAAAATTGTATACAAGATATTAAGGTTCTAGTTCTGATGTTGCTTCAAACGCAATCATTAATTACAAATAATAAAACCAAAAAGATTGTATGCCTAGCAATTAGCATTGATCTAGAAAATAACTGCAAGGAGAACAGTTAAATTAAATTCCGTTACTTACCTTTTAAACCTGTAGTTAACCAGGTATACGAATTACGTTGTACAAGTCATAAAATGGACGAGGTAGAAAAAACTATATGCATCAGGTGAAAATACTAAAATGGTCGGTTTTTACGTCGTACTTATATAGCAATATCATTAATAGGTTTGATGATCCATATTATATAAATACTGTATAATATTGTAATTTCAATAGATCTAGAAGATTTTGGCCAAATGGTATTCTTGCAAGAGTTTAGTTTGTTTTAAATCGACGATTGTAAACAACGTTCATGGATCAGGGGAAAGTATGTGTACAACCTTGACCACCAGGTTTCTGAGAATAAATAAGAGTTATTTTAGCTTCAGAAGGTAAAAAATTAGAATTACAACCAATAAAGGAAGTACCTCTAAAATAAATATTTTGAAAGAAAGGATAACCAAGAAAAACTAATATAGCTTAAATGCTATATTGTTTTCTTATTCGAAGGGGGAGGTGGGTGTCATATAGCTAGTGTGTCAGTTATTGTACCCTCCCTAAAGGTTTAGAGAAGGTAACACACACACAAAGAAAGAAATACAAATCATACAGAGTTTTGTTAACGAGACATATAGTACAGTACAATATGTGACATCAAGGATAGTTAATTTGTTTTCCGTTGTCTTCTGTAATAAATATAATGTGACTAGAGTGTACACTTCATTCACGGTAGGAGTTTACCTCTGAAAGGTCTTTTTTCCTACCAATATCCTACTATATAATAGATTTCTGGTAGGGAAAAAGGCCTTTCAGAGGTAAACTCCTACCGTGAACGAACTTTAGTATCACTACAAGTAGATAAAGAAATGCATAATAATAATATTTAGCACCACGTCTTACTACCCGTTCGGGTTATACGTTTTAAGTAATAATTACTCTAATGGATTAGGAATTGGGAAGGTTGAATTAGAGAAAGTGAACTGGGAAGGTTGAATTAGAGAAAGTGAACTGGGAAGGTTGAATTAGAGGAAGTGAACCCGCATTAGCGTGGAGGGAGAGTGGAAAACCACTGAGGAAAAACCACCCCCAAGTTCACCCGACCAAGATTTCGAACCTCGATCTCCCCGTCCTCAGCAGTCGAGCTCAACACGACAAGCGCGTTAGCCAACTACGCCACTGAGGCGGGTAAATACATAATAAACTGAAAACAAAGCGTCCAGTATAATGAGCCTCGTGAGTACAGGCAAATGAGCCAATAGGGGTTAACTAAAGCAAATTACTGTTTGGGGTCAATATCCAGGATCATAAAGGCTCCCAAGAAGACAATCCCTACGTCTCGCTCACTAAAACAAAGTGAACAGTGGCGGGTCAATGATTATAAACATTTTTAAGAAATCCCTTGAACTGACCTTGAGAAAGAGCTAGCTCGATTTAATGTCTGTACCCCAAAGAATATTACCACTAACCCATCAGCTTGTGCTCACTCAGGTTCTTAAGAAGCATAGCTACTCAGGTTCTTAAGAGGCCTAGCTACTCAGGCATCGAGCAATTAAGCAAGTTGACGCTCTAACTGTGGCAACTAATAGTGAGTTAACATCAGTCACAATGAGGCGGCGCTAGCCTAGTCCCTCTTATACTGGGATAATTATCCACAGTTAGGGCAAAATAGCTACAGCCTAGAGCTATAGTGGCCACACTCACGAACAAAACTTGTCTGCTAGGTATACCCAACTAGTCCAAGTACGAGTGTACGACATAAGGAGGCCGCCTACACGGCTGCAAATAAACTTGCAATACGATATAAAGGCTTCCCGAGGGCAGAGCCAATAATAAGTAGTAAAATACAGGATCCCATAATAACAAAATACAATATACTTAGCCAGGGCCAAGAGACCTAATTAGGTCATCAAAACACATCTAGCACTCCCCACTAGTGACTCAAGACGTTCCCTTATTGGCTATTAGTATTTAGCACCGCGTCTTACTACCCGTTCGGGTTATACGCTTTAAGTACTAATTACCCTAATGGATTAGGAATTGGGAAGGTTAAATTAGAGGAAGTGAACCCGCATTTGCGTGGAGAGAAAGTGGAAAACCATTTAGGAAAAACCACCCCAGTTCACCCGACCGAGATTCGAACCTCGATCTCCCCGTGCTCAGTAGTCGAGCTCAACACGACAAGCGCGTTAGCCAACTACGCCACCGAGGCGGGTTATTGGCTATTCAAACAGCATTACCAAACAACCAATCTAACGTTAATTAGCCACATATCCATAGTGATGGATGTATATAAACATAGTTCTAACATAAACTCATGCGGATATGCCATTTAGCACAATAAGTATTACATGTCGGTAAGAAACTATATCTGCTCATTGAGCTATCGTGCCCCAGTTGACTCTTGCGACAGCTATTGTAATATCAGTCTAATTAGTTCAATACTTATATACATCAATTTACCAGGGGATTGACTTCGAAAGAAATGAGCACTTCATGACTCCCAAATAAGTTGAGCCGGTGCCTAGTAACCTTCCCATTACTCGTCGCTATACTTTTAGAATTACATAGAAAAAGATACACAACTCTGCGAGCAACAGTACAAACCGTACGTAGACGGGAATTAGCCAGTCCGGCTACCAAACAGTCCGTGCGAAACCCAACTCAAACGTGGAAATCAGCTGTGACAGCGCATCGTAATTGTAGTCCCAGTGGTAGAGCGGGCGGCACACTTATAGTGCACCAGCGATAGACTATGGTGGTGTTGGTGATCCAGGTGAGGCGGGATACTACCTACGGGTAGCCCCTGTGTTGACTACACCGGACTCCATTCCGGCCGGGACCTAGTCAGATTAACTGCTACAGTAGAGAAGGTACAGTTAGAGACCCGATCAGGAGTACATTAATACATTATTCTGCTCGAGTGGTATATTAAATCAACTTCAAGACTGAGAATGAAAAATGAAGGGGATAACAGATGTCAGCCAATCACATCTTACAGCAACTTCGCAGGTCAGAGCGATCAAGGAGGGG
>CABEEJ010007990.1:0-26615 GCA_901482245.1 Timema douglasi | reverse complement strand
AAATCTAAAAGTGGAATAGTTACTAAACTCGTGTTTGTTATTATAGGCCTAGTTAAGAGAATGTTTATTCATTACACACAACACATACATTTCCAGCAGAGTTAATAAAGGGAGGTGGTGAAATGTTAGTAATAAAAATTCATAAACTGCTATGTTCCATTTGGAACCACCCGCCTCGGTGGCATAGTTGGCTTGAGCTTGACTGCTGAGGACGGGGAGATCGAGGTTCAAATCTTGGTTGGATGAACTGGGGGTGGTTTTTCCTAAATGGTTTTCCACTCTCCCTCCACGCAAATGCGGGTTCACTTCCTCTAACTCAACCTTCCCAATTCCTAATACATTAGCGTAATTAGTACTTAAAGCGTATAACCCGAACGGGTACTAAGACGCGGTGCTAAAAAAACATATGGAAACATGAGGTATTACCACAAGAATCGAAGGAAGGTATAATACTACACATTTTCTAAAAAGGGAGAAAAAACAGAGTGTAATAACTATAGAGGTAGGTATTTCACTACTACCAACATGCTATAAAATTATATATAAAATAATTTTAATTTGATTGACGTCAAATGCAGAGGAAATATTTGTGGATGATGGATGTGTATTTAGACAAAATAGATCAACAGATAAGATTTTTACTATTTGGTATATAGTAGAAAAAAACGTGGGAATACATCATACCGGTACATCAATTACACATTGACTTTAAAAAGGTGCCTATGATTCAGTTTAAATAAACAAGTTATATGAAATCTTAGTTAAGTTCGGTATACCCAAAAAACTTGTCAAACTAATTGAGGTATGGTTGACTGATACGCAGGGCAGGGTATAGGTTGGATGTCACTTAACAGATACC
Source organism: Timema douglasi (assembly GCA_901482245.1). NCBI lineage: Eukaryota > Metazoa > Arthropoda > Insecta > Phasmatodea > Timematidae > Timema > Timema douglasi. The sequence goes on along the minus strand of CABEEJ010007990.1, from coordinate 25,756 downwards.
AGTAGGCCTACTTTAAAATTACTGTATGTAATGAGTTTAAACAATGAGATGTACTTTACCCAATACTTTATAATGTAGCCCTAGACTATGCTATTAGGGTAATGCAGTAGAGTAGGAAAGGGTCAACATTAAAGAGTACAAAGCAGCTATTAGGATACACAGATGATTTAGCTTTGTTGGGTAATAGTAGGAAAGCTATAGTAAGAAATACAGATATTTTACTAGAGGCTAGTAAGGAAATAGGTTTAGAAGAAATGTTTTAATGGCCACAAATATTATCACACAGAAGGGCACCGATTGATGATGATAATTTAGAGATTACTGCTAGCAACATATCATTTGAAAGGGTTAACGAGTTTAAATATTTAGAAACAATTTTTACTAGCAATAATGATAGGCCTATTAGATTGGAAATTAGGAGAAGAATACATTAGGGAAATACATGCTATTATTCGGTCAGTGAGTTGTTGACATCTCGCCTGCTTTCAAGGAACCGTAAAACTCAGAATATGCAAAACAATAATTTTACCGGTTGTTCTTTATCGTTATGAAACGCGAGCTCTTACCTTACAGTATCAAAATAAATTTAGGGTGTTCAAAATCAAAGTGCTTAGGAATATATTTGTTCCTAAAAGGGATGAGGATAGTCTGGAGTGAAGGAAGTTACATAATTATGAGTTACATATCCTGTACTAATCACAAAGCATTGTTAGGATATTTAAATCTTGTATATATGCAGCGTAAATGGAATGAAACTAGAACAGTGTTCAGGCTATTGACTGGTAATCCCAATTGGAAGATACCATTGAGAAGACCTAGAAGAAGATGGGAGGATAACATTAGAATGAACCTGAAATAGATAGGGTATAATGAGGTGGACTGGATAAAAACAGTTCAAGATAGGGATAGGGTGTGATAAGGGGACTGTCTAGAACAAGCTAAAGATAAGGATAGAGTATAATGAGGGGGACTGGGTAGAACTATCTCAAGATAGGGATAGGGTGTAATGAGGTGGACTGGATAGAACTAGCTCAAGATAAGGATAGAGTTTAATGAGGTGGATAGGGTTTAATGAGGTGGACTAGATGTAGCTAGCTCAAGATAGGGATGGGTGGCATACTTTTTTTAAGTGAGGCAATGAACTTTTGAGTTCCTAATGCCATAAAGTGAGTATGTGTGTGTGTGAATATATATATATATATATATATATATTTATAAATGTTATTTTACAATAACTAAGCTAATAATTGCAACCATACACATATTGTCTATATTTTGCACAAAGGTACATGTGAAACTTTTTCTTTGATCATTATAATGTCAGGATAACTGTTTTAATGACACATTATTTTTATATCCATTAAAATTGTTGTATACAAATCAAAAACTTTTCCAAAATATATTAATTGGAACCCTGAAAAACTAATAGCCTATGCTATTTTTTAAGTTTCTGGTGGGTCTCAACAATTTGGATTGTGTCATGTTTATATTATAGTCCTAGACTACTCTTGTCATTGTATAATGCTGGATTTATCTTGATAAGTAAATTTGACATAATAAGAGATACAAATTTCTTAAGCTTCTTACATGATATGATTTATTTATTTTTGTTAATTTTATCTATTTTGTTTTATTCTTCATTTTTTATATTTTTAATGTCATAAAAATCCACACATATCAAACACTAAATTAAATACATTACACTACAAAATAAAAAGAATCAAGGTCTTAAAAAACTTATGAAACTAAAATTAAAAGTTTGTATATTCAAATGTCTTATAATGGCTGGAAATATCTAGTTATTAGAATACCTTAAAGAAAGTAATGGGAATATATGTATTCAGCCAATATTTAACAATCTGGGTACAGTTACTTCTGGTGTTCCCCATAAATTTATTAGTATTATTGATACCTAAATCTGGCTTATACTTACAAATAATATCACGTAATGTCCAAGATGTAACCATCCGTTATGACAGCTAATTGTTGACTCATCATTGGAGGCATAGTTCAAAGTAATTAAAAGTAAGTAAGTTCAAAGTAAGTAAAATTAATTTAGTAAATCAAACCATTCGGGCATTGCTAAAAGACATAACCCCTCCCCCTTTACTCCTTCCTAACAGCCAAGAAATAATTTAATGACTTAAGGCCTTCTCTAACTTAGGTGTTGGGTGTAGCTAGGCAAACTATTCTGCAGTCATGTGTGGAGGAATATCATACCTCGTGGGCTCAGTGAATTATAAGTTGCTACCTCTCAATCTTGACGGTGTGTACATAGTATCATAAAATATATGTATACTATTAAAAATAAAAGTCTGAAAGTTGTAAATCAATCATGTATAGTAATTTGTATTTAAAATTAAATATGTCTGTTTAAATGATTAGGTCTTAAACTGTATTTTCCATAACAGATGTGCTCTACTAATAAGTGATCTGTGTGTACAGGGCCGCCCTTAGCAGGCATTGAACCATGGACAAACTTTGTTTCTGGGACCCTCGGCTATCTACCTCATATACCCCCCACCGCCCCACCCAAAAAAAGCATTAAAAAATTTAATTTTGTTTTAGTGTTGGCCCTTATATACCAATTTTCAGCTGTATAAAATTATCATGGAAATACCCCAAAAGCTTAATACATTGCAATAATTAATGCTAAAATCAGTGTTAATATATATTTGTTGATTTCTCCCCAACCCTTTATTTTCTTCCCTAGTGAAAGTGTTCTATGTAAAGGTATAAAGAACAACTTTGCCGTGTTTGAATTAAATTGGTTAATGTGTTCATAATTTATCCTGAGACATATCCACCAAAGACAGACAAAGTAATGCCAATCATTGGAGTTAAAAAGGAAAACTAGCTTCACTCAATTAATAAACCAAACCAACCACATGCTTATGTTTTAGTTTGATTTTACACTCCAAGAATATTTGTATATCACCTATACAGGGAGATTACTAAACGAGTGCACAAGCAAAAACTTATCACCCCAACTTGTTTTTTCCCCCTTGAACTTAATAAACTGTAGGACCCTCAAAACCAAGGATCCCTGTGCAGACGCATTGTCAGCACACCCCTAAGGACGGCCCTGTCTGTGTATGTAAATGAATTCTTTATTTTAATTTAAAATAACGACAATATATTTTTTAAATTTTGGTCACTAATGATTATGGAATGATGGCGATATGTATGGGAAAAGAGTATAAACTAGATTAGTATCCCTTGGGGGGCTGAGTAGTAAGTATGGAAGCCATGGTAACCTGTAACATTTGGCTGAAATTCACCCATTTTATAAATATATAAGACACAAATATCAAGAACAGTCATAAGATTGAAAGCTGTCACTGTACAATGGAGAGTTAATGTGGCATTTGTTTAATTATTTCAAGTTTGATTGTGTTCCAGTACCCCCAAAGATAACTCCTTTCAACTTTCGGTCAGATCTCCACCTCGGAGAACGTGTAGGTGTACAATGTGTGGTGAGCAAAGGGGATCCCCCACTTGATGTCTATTGGTTGAAAGATGGGCACAAGCTTGGAGTCCACGATGGTCAAGTGGAAGGGGAGGGAATTGTCCTGAGGACGTTGGACCAATTCACCAGTGTCCTCAGCATAGGTGCATTGGCACTGACACACGGAGGCAACTACACTTGCCAGGCTCGCAACAACGCTGCATTAGCCACGCACACTGCCCCTCTCTCCGTCAATGGTATGGCGATGGCCACTCATCACAACAAAGCTCCAAAATTTGTGAAACAGGAGATGACTCATTTCAAGTGAGCGTTAAAACCCAATTTTTATTTGAGATTTTCAACAGGTCTTCCTTGTTCTATATAGTGTCTAGATTTTTTAAAACTAAAATAAACCAAACTATAATGATACCATCATAAGCACAACCCAGTTACCCTGACAGATATCAATCTCATTTTAACAGACTACACTATGGCCCTATCTTACGAGCTGTGCTATAGTAGAACAATGAAAAGTAAGCTTTCAGCCTTAACGAAGGATACATTCAATGCAATTCGTTTTGAAACAATTATATTATACTACTATAAAGCCACATGGCTGACTCACTCACTGACATTAATGTTTACCCACTTCCAGATTAGCTAAAAACTTTAAATTTGACAGACTTATAGCTTCTAGTCTGTAACCGACGGAAAAATTCCAAAAAGTTAAATTGTTTAATTTTCAACCACCGAAAAAAAATTAAAATGGCGGAGCATCTTTAAAGTCGGTGTGGACCTTTCTTTGGAGATCTCTTGTGTTTAAATGGTAAGACCTATCAAAATACAGTTCTGTAATTGCATTAGTTTACATCCACTTGCAAAGAAAACTCACTGGGGGTTCGGGGGTGTAGCCCCCAATGAGCAAAGCGAGTACTATATATAAAACAATTGGAAAGAGATTCAAGCACTCACACCATGTCACCAGTAAACCGTACCATGTATGCTTATCTATTGGGCAATACTTGGTATTTAGAATTAATTGGACACTATTAATAAAACAAGTTTAGACAATAGTTGTATGAGCGATGAATAATTTATTAATTACTATAAATACACAAATTAAATATTGTAGCATAGAAGAGATAGTACTATTTACCTTTTACAAATAATAATTAATCATAAACTAATGATGCTAAATCGAAGAAAGATATAACATAGCTTAGTAAAAAAGATGCATTTTTATGAAATAAGTTTTTACAAATTAAATTAAACTATAAATAAAAACTGCATATTTTGCGAGAGTTAAATATATTAATAACTGTATTTTCTCGATAAATTTGACATAATGGTCTCACAGTTTGAAAAATCTAGACATAGTGTAAACAAAAAAGTTACATTAATATCGGGAGCTTCCATGATGTCATATTTCCTCTGATTGGGTATCTCCTGTGTCTCAAATCCCGAGGAGCGTATTTAGTAGAACTGTGTTGTAGTTTTAGTGTGTGCGTGGGGATATGTTTCAGTGCCTCCAGCAATCACCCCTTTCTCGTTTGGCGAGCTGTCAGCTGGCGAACGAGTGAGGGTGACCTGCAGTGTGAAGCGAGGTGATGGGCCAATCGCCATCTCTTGGCTCAAGGATGCGAGCCCTCTCATGTCCCAAGGCCCAAGCCTCAGCCTGCATGATGAACTAGACCTCACCATACAACACCTGGAGGAGTATTCTAGTGTCCTGGCGATCCGTAGCGTTAGCTCTAGGCATAGCGGCAACTACACGTGCGTGGCGAGTAACCCTACGAGGACAACCATGTTCACTGCCCAGCTTCTGGTCACTGGTAAACTGCACATCTTGGGGGTGGTCATGGCGGGCATGTGTCCAAACACGGATCTGCACTTGTTTATTCTCATACCTCTTTAAGTTAGGATAACATTTATACTCCTCACTTATAGATTTTTACAAAGTTTTGGATCAATATATTTAATTAAATAAACTAGTTTTAACCAAATTATAATATTATCATTTTTTATTCATGCTATAGATACTTGATCAGACAATTTTTGTCAAAAGAAATTTTTTTAATAACAAATAACTGATAAATTGAGGGATGATAGGCAAATTGATTTATACTTTATATAACATATTTGCAAATTAAAGTATAATGGATAATTTTTTTCCCCCTTTTTTTTAGATATGAATTAAAACAAAGAGGCATGCTAAGTTAACGAATGTTTCTTGTGTTTTGCACAAACACAATAGAGCTTTGAATTTTTAAACTTTTCTGTTGAACATGTTTTGACAAATATTTAATAATACATATTATTTGAGGATAAATCATTTTCTAAATTATTTTTCAGTATAGGCCTACATAGAGAACTGTTAAGAACATGTGTCAAGAATTTAGTAATCAAATATTATTTTTAGGGATTGTTGTGTTAGTAAAAATTGATTGGCTCTTTGAAAACGAATTGTAAAGCTAATTTATTGATTTATTGAAGACGGAATGGAAAATAAATTATTCTTATCAAATTGGCTATGCCTGTGTTGAATAACACGTTAGTTTTACCAGTACTAAGTAAGCTTATTTTGTATAGGGTCTATGTATTTGGAAGAAGGTACAGAAAAGGTGGCTAGAAAACATGTAAAAGAGAACAAACACAATATGGCCCTTACAATAAAAAGCAGAACACTTCACACTTTATATTGCTTCCATTGGACAAAAAGGTAATGGCTGCCTCTCAACCCTTTTGGTGCCACGCCTATACCAGAATTCACACGCGAAGAGAGCCAGGGGCCTGTTAGGTTTTGTGTGCGAAGATTGCCACAGCTATTTCCACATTTTTGTAAGAGTTTGCAAGAAAATTCGCCAAACTTTTATTTATGAAGCGATTGTTTTAAAATTTCTATCATTTTAATCCTTATGTGCTGTTCCTTGATAAAAATAAATTAATACATTTTAATTACAATTATTTGAATCCTAAATTTTAAATTTAACTTTAAATTTTTGTCAAAACTAAGGCTAATCAACATATTTAAAAAAAAAATATACATAAATTTCACTACTCTTTGGTTGTAGTTCATTTAGTCTTATACAATAGATTTAAGTTTTGAATATATATGATTATAAATAGGAATTACAGGAATTTTTATTTGATATCCTACGTTAGATATTTTTGGGCTGTTATTGCTTACCTTACAACAAGATTTATTACCTATATTGCTTACCTCATGAATAAGTATTTAAGCCTACATATAATGACTGAGTTTTCAAAAAAACCTTTTATAATGAAAAATTTCAAATCTTTTTTTTACATATTATAAAGATTTATAAAGTTATTACACCTATTTACTTACATTGGTAAATAAATATTTTCATTCACATGACCTAACCAAAGAATCTAAGTATTATATTTTTTCTAAACTCACAACAATGTAACTTGTACATTTGAAAACTGTTTACAAAACTATTAACATCAGTATGAATGTGAGCCACACTTAAGTTTTTCCATGCAACTCGTATGTAAACCAGCGTTGCATTTAGCACCTTGAGTACGTGATCGTCCACCACTGTAAATGTACTAAATTCCCATTTCCAATAACAACTATTTACGTTCGATTTTTGTTGCCAACATTATATAAAATAATAGAGGGAAATGTTCTTTCTCCAGTGATATATGACACTACTAAACTAGCTATCAGTTAAAGCAAGAACTAGTGAAAATCCAGAGAGCCAAACTTATCGGCTCTGGAACTTTTAACGGTAGTAGGCAGAGCCAATCAGATAGGCTCGTGGCACTAAAAGGGTTAAAGAAAATCGATCATTACCACCCAATCCCCCAACCTCGGTTTAATTCTATCAGAACTCATCAGGAGGGAGTTTGAAATGTGCAACACAACTTCCAAAAAGAGAAAACCATAAAGCACAAAAGGGAGAAGATTAAAATTGGTAAAGAAATATAGGACTTAGATGTTCCTTTTTAAGTGATCTATCCTTCACTTAGACACTTAGAAAAAAACATATAAGTTTCCTATCATGATTTACCACTTTCCATTCTTTCCCTTTCCTGTTTTTTTTTCTTTTCTCTTTCAGTAAGTTGTATTGCGTCTTTCACACTCTTTCCTGATGAGTTCTAATAGAATGGAAACTAGGTCAGGCTCTTTGTACAGTGGCAGCAATATAAAGTGTGAACAGTGTTCTGTTTTTAATTTTAAGGGCCATATTGTGTTTATTCCCGTTTAGACGTTTTCTATCCACCTTTTCTGTATCTTCTTCCAAATGGATATACAAAGTACCTCAAAAAGCAAAAAGAGGTTTTCCTTAAATGTATAAGTAGGATTATTAAAATGTTTAAATACATTTTTCATTCAACCTAGTTTTTCTTTAATAAAGCTAGGAATGTTTTGTTTAAGTAAAGGCGAATAAAAGAGAATAAATTACGATCTTAGTTATAAATTTTAGTTAAAAAGTAAAATAAAAATCTTCATATTTGTAAAGGAATAATAATTTATTGGGTAATACATATCTCAGAATATTGGAACAATCATTATCTACTTTTTTTTTGTAACATGAAAACTTAGAAATAACTTATGAATAGACAATCTGTGCTAAGATAAAAAAGTATCTCCTATTACAACATAAACAGTTTAAGGACCGTGAAACCTGCAGTTAATATTTACATATGTTGAGATATTTACATATGATGATATAATTTATAAGATAATTCCTATGAATATATTTTTATATATAGTGCATTAAAAACTAATCTTAATGTTGTGGCACAATAACTGTTGGTTTTTCTTTCAAAGAGTTTGTGTCACATGAAAATGTAATTACTAATATGTTTAGTTGTAGTATGGTAGGTTCGTGTTTGTGCCGCTGACGTTAATGGCCACACTCATTGTGAACCCGATTCCATCAACCTCTCCTTTGAACCTTTGAGAACAATTCAGTAGTGACAAGTTTTTGTTATACTTATTAATTCTTTTTGAATGTAGGCTATATATCGATTAAATCTTATTCATTATTGAATAGGCTTAAAAATGTAACAAAAACTAATTGCTATAATTATAAAATCATATTTTTTTTAATGTTGACAAAATTATTACATTATGAAATTTAATTTTTAGAAATTGGATATAGTTTTCATGACGGTAATTTTATTTACAATAATTAATAGTTTATATGGATTTAAGCTTAAATAATATGTTTGTATTGATATTATTTAAAAGTAGTATATTCAAATAGAAAAAATTAATATAAAATAAACTTTACTCAATTATGTAGTTAGTAATAATCAAGATCAGATGTAGTTTTGACATATGTCAAAGTATTTTGTTTGGCACTCAACCCCTGTACGAGTTTTTATAAAGCGAGCAAAATAGATACTACTTCATCCAAATAAAATTATTATGACTTAATTTAATTGACTCAATACAATATAATATACTACACTTAAATGAATCTATGAGTAAAATAAAAATGTATTCGACATAGAAAAAAAATCAACCCTAGAATCAGTGGCGGCTCATAGCTAAAATTAGTGGGGGTGCTGTTCCATAAAATGTTTAGCCTTTGTTTTAAAATTGTGTAAAAAGGAAAAAAAAATTATAAAAAGAAAATTTATTCGGGAATTCGATAAAATTTTAAGAAAAAGAAACTGAGAGTTTTTTCTTACTTTAACTTAAATTGTTACAGTTCAAGCTTAATCTATTCATTTAAAAATGAAATCCATTCTTCTTGTTATAATTTGCGCAAAAAGTTCAATAATTTTCTCCTTGTTCTCTGGATGAAAATTGAGGAAATTTTTCTCCATGGAAAGTACTGCAAGCGTATTTAGTCTTTCTGTTAAATAAAAGAACCTGAAAAAAAATGAATCAAATAGAATAGCTGGAAGCAGAATAATAATCTAACTCTACACTCTTTTACACTTTATCACATTCAAGAATATGGTACTCGTTTTTTAAGCACAACACACGTTGAGTAAAACAAAACTTCCTTCCACCATCACGCCAGAGACGGCACTGCGAGAGCAACAGTACTCTCTCTACCTGGCAGTCTTGCCTTCCTCCCCACACCCCTCCTATGTGCGCATGCACTCAACATTCAAACACCAAATCACTGGCACTGTGAAGTGCACAGTTCCATACAAAGATATTTGTATCTTTTTCATAAACTGGTGGATGGTTACTGAAGTACTGACATTAAGCTTAAGGAATATATATTGTACTACAAAAATAAAGAAAGAATTAAAGAAAAAAGGACTCAATATATTAAATGTTATCGATAATATCAAGTGGAAATAGGGGGTGCTGCAGTTCCGCAGTGCCTATACACGAGCCGCCACTGCCTATAATATATATAAATTATTATCTTGCTAAATTTAATTAATATTCAATGCAAGTGTTCTGAACAGGTATACATTAACAGATTATGAATTACTAAGAGAAAATGTAAAATCATTTTCATAGAAACTTATCCCAACTACACCGGCAGGGATTAAAAATTTTGCTCTGGGCTCTGAATCTTAAGTATAACTTAGTTTAAACTGTTTTAATACCTACATTTAACACAATAAGTATTTATGACTTTACAAACGAAGCTGATTGAAACCCAATGATATTAAAACAAAATTTTGAATAGGTACTTAAGCTGATCCATGACTCCTAGTAGCTGAACTTGCTATTGGTTTTAATAGGTCTACACAAAATCAAAGCTACATTAAATACATATTAATTTTCTATACTCAAAAATTGTGGTTTGTAGATATATCTTGGTACACCAAAAATAAGCGAAAGTTTATGGTTTTGGCCATATTTTGAATAATATACATCATTAACTAATAATTTACGATATTAATAGATACCCATTTGATATCTTTGTGATGTGTATTTCAATTATTTGATTAATATCTTTGTACTTAATAACTAGCCTAGTAAGTAAAGCATTTAATGACTACGTATTTATTCCTGCATGAAGATGCTTTGAGCGATGATTGTATAAAATCAAGATATTTCTGAATGATCAGCCCACCCATTAGAATCAAATATAATTATTTTACGAACAATCATAAGCTAGCCTCTGCATGACAACAGCTTCTTAAGCGGTGTTAAGAATTGTTGAATGAATATTATAAAACCAGTATGTCATAAAAATGATGATTAATCTAAAAATGATGCAATGATTAGAGGATGTGAGCTTTATTTTTAATCAGATCATGACCATATGTTAGAAAACATTTTTAAAAGTTAGTGCATTAGACCTTATTATTGGTATGTATTTATTGAATGTATTCGTAGTGATAGGGTGGTTATTTAATGATTGAGAATTTTAATGCAATGGCTTTGGAAGCTCTTTAATAAATAAATTTATTTTTAAAATTATAACCATTCTCAATAAACATATTCAAATAATCATGTATTAGCTTTGGCATGGCAACTGCTTGAACATCGCTTTGATAAATTTATTGCTTTACAAACTATATAAAAAGGCATGTGATGCTTTTGGTTTATGAAAGTTGAAAACCACAAGTATTTTATTAATTATAGCTATGAAATTGTGGCTTTTTGCTTCTTTTTGGCTAGTTGGCAATAAAAAAATTCCTATAAATATGTAATAAATGATATTCAACATGTTTATTCAATACAAAATATCTTTTGTTGTCATAGTAATTTCTAATTACCTACTACTTAAGTGATTATTATACTTACTTTATTTTCTTGTTTTAAAATTAACGTATCAAAAAAATATCACAATTAAACCATTATTTAAAACATCATATATGTTCCTAGCTGTATCTAGATACATCCGGAATAGAAAATCTTAATGATAATGAGAAAATTAAACTTAACATAATTTTTGATGTAATATTTATATGTTTTGGCCATAAAAGTGTGCAAGTGTATAAGAATTTGTAAGCACTTCCTTTGAAACAACATTTTTTTTTTAATTGTACAGTAAATGCTGTTATCAATCAGAGGCAAGTGCCATAAGAATTTTTGATATGAGCATTTGTTTGGCCAGATAGATGCAGGATGGATGCATGTCCACTCACATTTTACTCATTGGTCAACATGGCTTTGGTACAATCATGGTTCACTTGTTTATTTTATTTTTCCAGCTCCGAGTCTTATGATCTGTCTAGAATATACCCATTTAATTTCACTAGTAAATTAGGTATTAGGAAAACAAGATTTAAAGGAAATGCACCCGCATTTGCATTGGGGAAAAAGGGTGAAACCACCTAAGGGAAAACACTCTTAAGTACAACCAGCTGGATTTGAACACTGTCACTGTCAAAATAGATTAGAGGAGTCTGTATGTCTACCAGTGCATTCTGCTCAGCTCATAGTCCTGTGGTAGTTTGATAAAATTGAATTATTTTCAGGCATTTCTTCGTATAAACACTCTAAAACTATACAGGTTATTTATAGCTATTATTGTATATTTTACCCTCAGACTAACTTCTCGGCTGACACAATGACTCAAATTAAGTAGGTAGCTCTAACCCTTTTCAGCTGTTGTGTTAATGCTGTTTAAAATAGCTGCTTCTCAGTCAAAATAGTTACTTGTTCAACTCGTAGTTGAAGATAGTATTTTTTTTGTGTCAAGTTGCAAGTTTTAGATGGAAATCTTCAAACTTGAAATTGTATTTTTCATCATAATACATATTTATGGATGCAATATAAATCATTTAATTATAAAATTATTAAGTTTGATTCCATCACTTACCGTATGGCTATAAATTATTTGATTAAAATTAAAATTTAGCATATCGCTTCAGACAACATAATCAGATAATTAAGGGCTCTGTATTTACCATTGGCAGAATTTTGCAACATTTACAGCTTGTGTTGGTCAGCCACCACCTTTGGCTTTTTGGGGGAATAGGGCGTAGTGGTGGAAAAAACCTGACTACATCACTAGCTATGGTGTTATTCCATCAAATAATATAAATGTCAATTACATGCATACCTGATCATATTAAGTATTTTTAAGTAAATTTTTTAATATTTTGCTTTCGTTCCATTTATCGCCATGAGCGTGATAAAAGAGCTTGTGGCTGTTAGCTTGTCACTGCTGGAAAAGTCCTCTTTGAGACACTCTTGTAATCCTTGTACAATCCTTTGTAACCATCTGCATGATCATCATTCCATCTATCCTCACCAGTGTCATGCTGCTTTCGCGGTCCAGGAATGAGCTAGCTGTATACTTGACTATCACCGCCTTGGATGACTTGCGGTTGACAAAATATAAAGCCTTCTACTTCTTCAGCAATGCCAGGTAACCTAATGCTTAAAAGCATGCCCAATTATTTTTCTTAATCATAAGTTCTTGACTGGAATGAATGTGATTTATTTCTCATTATACTGCTTACTGTGAAATTTTGATATGTTATTGTTTATTTCTATTATTTTTTGTAACTGTGGTTTTATCTTGCAGCTAACCGGACTATCAACTTTTCAGTTGTTCAAAACCCTCCCGAAACGAGGCCATCAACAACTTTCTCTTGCCGTTTTCCTGCACAGAAAATATTTTTTCCTTGCGTGCTTTGTGTCTATTTATCCCAAACTTTTAAATATTTTCTACAAAATAAAATATATGTGTCAATGTTATCTGTAGCAGTCTATCTGCTCTTTTTCATTTAACCTAATAAGTAATTTGTTTATCTCCAACTAAATAATTTCTTAGTTGTCAAAATAGTAAGTTTAATATATACATAGTAACTAAATAGTACATGGTTTAAATAAACTATGTTAATTCCATTTTTATTTATATTTGAAACATTAAGTTTATTGATAATAAAATTACTACAACTAAATTTAAATACATCTGTGTCCCAAATATTTTGGTTTTAATCAACTAGTAAACTACGAAGCTGTGAAATGACATAATACATCCATAAAAATTAATGCTATTACTGTAATAAATGCTAATTGAGAATTAAATTTTAAGCTATTCACTAGATATAAAATAAACCTATATGTTAAATAAGTACAGAATAGTTTTAAAAATATTAATGTGCAGATAACTTATTTACGGTTGTTTTGGGTGCATACCAATACTTACCTATATTCTAAGTTTGAGGCAAATTGTTTGATAGAAAGTTTAATCTAATATTTGATGGTTAATATAAAAGAAATATAGAATTAAGCACATGAGAATTTATGTAAAGAATTAGTCAAGTATTTTCACTTCATATATTTTACATAGGCAGAGGTTTTAATTTGTTTTATACGCATTTAATAGTTAGCCTTATAAAATTCAATAACCTAAAAACCAGTGTTTACATAAAGTCTTATGCAAAGTAAAGTTGGGGCGTGGGGCCTCCCATAAGCAAATACTATAAGTATGTTTCATTCGTGAAGCAGTATACAACATAATTATAAGATTCATTTAAATGCTTCTAGCTTTAGAAGGCACATTTGTGCAATATATTTTTCTCATTAAATTATTATTATTGATCATTTTGATAAAGAGTTGATCAATTAAATAAAGATGCTGCTTGAGCTTATAGAGCTACTATTCATAACTGAAGATATGCAGAATGTTGGTGCATGGCTACTTGGCATGTTGCACTGCACATCTGTGGCTTTACAACTTGCAATTTTGCCAAAAGTAGAAAAATATATCTGCAATAATAATAAATAATCGGTTATGGTTACAATGAACCATATATTTTAAAATAAATTGAAATGAAAGAAAATATTTAAAGTCTATTTAGACAAGTGCAATTGTATATTAAGCTAACATTGTTATGAGTTCAACCATTGTTATTTAGAAAAATAAATTACATTATAATTATAAAGTCAAACAATTGTCTGATTGAATTGTACTTTTTCAGAATACTTGTGTACTGTATTTGAAGTAGTTTGTGAAAGGCACATAATCTGAATAAAATATTAATATCAATAATAGTTATAGTGCTATTGAAATACAGTTACCTACTGTTTTCATTTATTCATGAATATATAATTGTTTGGCAAACAACATTTTACTCTATGAAATCAATGCAAAGCTAAAATATTTTGTTAAAATAATTGTTGAGTCAGACATCACATCATATTTTTAGGCAGAAGAAGTAAAATAAAAACTGATTTTCCCAATGTTGATCTCTATCAATACAATCACTTTAAAGTATTCATGTTAATAAACATCTAATGTCTAAAAATCTTACCTCCAAAATATATGAAATAGAAGAAATGTGTTAGCACTCTGCTAGCTACGATGGCCACAGGGACTTGGTGATAGTATCAATGTGAAGTCAGGATTGCACTAAACACAATACAAAATAAGACATGACTCTACAAATTTGTCAGTTTTACAGCACTATTTGAAGAAATTATTTGATATTTTTGACACTGATCCTACAAAGTTACAGGATTCTAAATATGCCTAAGTGTTTGTGTACAAGTTTGTCATTTAACTTCCAAAGAATAAATTATTAATAAATAAGACTCAGCAACAACTTTTGCAACACAATCAGTGTCACACCTGGAGGGGAGCAACAGGCCATTGTCCTCCTCCCCAAGTACAGCAATAATGAGACTCGGCACAATTTTAACTGCCGAGGCAGCGTCCTAGTGCTGTAAAGGGTAAGAAGTAAAATATGATGCATCGTACAATATGAATTATTGAATCAATGAAATTCATATCAGAAAAAATCAGCTTAGAGTGAGAAAATCCATGGCATGGAGATTATTTAGAATCTGTGAAACCAATCATTAAATAGGATTGGTCATAAGAGCAAAATCATGGACAATTTAAGAGATTGATGTTTCACAACCATTCCAAGCCTATGAATGAAAGAGAGTGACATTTGCCTAGAAGAATATTCCAAAATTTTGGAGGATTTTAAAATACTGACCTTACACTTGTGGCCAAGTATTATTGAGGTGGCATATTGCAAGGCATCCATAAACAATTTTTGCAGCCACTTCTGAATAAGGATTAATAAAGGGTTAAGTAAATTTCTGAACAACTTTGACTTTTGAGGTTTTATTAAGAACCACAATTTATTTATATATTATTTTTATAACTATAAAACCGTTAAATAAATATTCTTAAAGTTAAACGTTAAAATTCTAATCCAATTTGATATTTGAAAACTATAGATGAACAGCAACAATGCCACATGTTTACTCCTGAAAGTTATATACTAAACTCTTGTGTGCTTTCAACCATCACAGTAATGTTATCTACTGTTGCTGCATGTCCAATATCTCCCATGTAAAACACAAGGCAAATAATAAATAAATAGACAAATTCTAAACTTAATGTCCAAACAATAATTTACACTTCTCTCTCCAGTAGATTGTAGTCACCAACATTACCTGCTCTCCAAATACTTATTTTCGAATATATAGGTAATATGAGTCATTTTGAAACAATCTTGATTTTATGTAAGAATTATAAAGGCTTGCTATAGTGATACAGTATGGATATATTTTATTTAAAGTTTGATTTTTCCATGAACTCCAAATAGTTTGAACATTCAATCTTAATTTTTGTGTCACTATTTTAGATTGCATTACTGCAACCATGTATTTGTAAAACATGTCCTTTCTGTTTAAGGATTTAATTTATTGGTTGGACTAATTTAATAAAATATTTGTATTGATGTATTGTATATATATGCATATGTATTGAAATACTTTTATTTAGCATATAGTTTGACAAATATTGATATATTTTTTAATTATTTTCAGTGCCTCCCACATGGGTAGTAGAGCCACAAAATGCTGCCACTAAACTCGGGCAACAGGTCGTTTTGGATTGTAAAGTGGAGGGTTTTCCAAAACCAACAATTTCTTGGAAGAAGGCCTCCGGTTAGTATATACTTATTTTTGAAATACTTGTCAAGAGGCAATGCTCTTTCAAAATAACATCTTTGATTATTGTTTCACTTACTACCAAAATACTAAACAAAATATAATAAATATACTATTATGCACTTTAAAAAAAATCCCTTCCCAAGTATTTTAAATACACATATTTCTTATAAAAACCTATATTTGGTAGCCGTCAGCTAATGTAATATGTGGTATTGATTTTTATACTGAATGTAATAAAATCATAATTTATATTTAACACACACACTAACAAACTTGAAGCTGTAAACAATTTGGAACTTCTTTGACTCAAAATATCTCTAACGGTACTTACTTTTAAACTATATAAAAACTAAATGGTCACCTAATAAGAATTCATAAAAGAGACTAGAGACTCTCAAAGCTTGTTTGCTCAACATTTGAAACTTAAGGCATCAATGGCCTTGACCAAAGCAATGCAATAACATGTTTATATGTTTTTGTCAATCATAAGTCATTTGAAAATGAAGTGAAGTTTGGTTATTTTTGATAAATATATCTTAAGAAAATAAATAGTATGGTACAATAAATGGTACGGTATTCACCAATTTGCGCAAAACTTGCCATGTAGTTTAGAGTTTAGAGCTTTCAATCGGTATAAAACAAATTAAAACAACACCTGAAGTGTAGATCCGCTAGTACTTCTAAGCGCATATGTAAAGTTTCAAATGGTGTTCTTTGGTTTTGGAGCTCCCACATTGGTGATCATGAAATTTAAAATGCCAGGCCTGCAATATATGTATAATCTCAAACTAGCGTTACTGGTACCCTGAGTATGTAGGCCCATGCAAGTTTCCATTGTCTATGTTTATTGGATTTTCTAGTGACGTAAATCAGTGGTCATGCTGTCTAAATCATCATGTTCTCAATTGATGTAAAAGCTAAATAAAAAAATTGTGTACGGTGCATACTCAAAAGGTTTCCCTAAGTTTGTATGCCATGTTAACTAAGGCACCAGGCTCTCAATATATGATTTTAAAAAATCTGACAGAGGTACACACCTTTAAGTCTGACTTAGTATATAGTATGACAAATTTCCAATTTATGTTTTTTGTTTTGTTTTAGATTTAAACACACTACTGGTCATGTGGCTTTAGAGATCAAAAACACAATATTTATCTAATACTCCCAAGGTCCACACCCAGAGGTTTTCCTACCTACTAAAGGAAAAGCCTATCCCTAATTTCATTATTCTATTTTTTTAAGTAAATAAACACCCAAAGTGCAGAGTCTCCGGTTTTCCTAAATACATACTGTAAGCCAAGTTTCAGCTTCATAGGTTTCTTGTTTTTAGAGTTTTTGCATCTACATCAGCAATTTTCCACCTCTTTTAACTCAAGATACACTGAAAAAGGAGCTAAAACTATCAATGCACACCATTAGTTTTTTTTAAGGAGATAGGTTTTCATTAATAAAACTAGTTTTATGATTATGTTTAATATTTCAATGGATAAAATTATAATAATTGTGTTATTTGCACAAGTAATATTGATAATAGAATTTAAAATATTTTTATTCATCAATTTTTTTGCTTTTTTTATCTTCCCTAAACTTCCACTGCTGACCCTTCATGGCACCGGTTGAAAAATGTTGGTATTCAAACACACAAACACACATCCTATCTTAATGTTATTATATGTAATTTCCTTTACTGTTGTTGATTAGGCCAGACACCTGGTCACTACCACGAATTGTCGACTCACCAGCTAAAGCAGCAGTCTGGGGGAGCACATCTGCTTCCAAATGGTTCCTTACTACTAGAAACAGTAGCACAAGAAGATGAAGGCCACTATTTATGTGAGGCTAGCAATGGGATCGGAGTGGGACTAAGTGCTGTAGTTCAGCTCACTGTTCATGGTAAGAAATAAGAGATCTTAAGAGCAGCATAAAAACCACAAACTAATGTTCAATCTTTTTTTATTTTTCTTAACACATCGTCTTGCTACTCTTTTGAGCTAAACACTTATATACTAATTATAGTCTTAGGGATTAGGGAGGTTATATTTAGAGTAAGTGTACCCACACGTTTGTGGATGGAGAGTGGAAAACCATTTTGGAAAAAACAACCTCAATACACCTGGCTGGGATTTGAACCTCGATCTCACTGTTATTGGCAGCAGAGTCTACTGCAAGAGTAGTGAGTTAGATCATGTGGCCACCGAAGTGAGTCAATGTTCAATCTTTACTCATGTTTACTCTAATATTATGTATATAGTATAAAATATTTGTGGAAAAAAGTTACAGATCATAAACATTTCATATAATTATATAAATAAAGAACTAGTACGTCTTTAACATGTCCATATATATATATATATATATAAAATATGTATAATTATAACATGTTAAAGATGTACTAGTACTAATGTAATTTGAAATCTATATTAACAGACATCTCTGAATAGAGGATTCTACTAAATAACAAATAGTTTCAATTTTCCCGGCAAAATAACATTGGCTCTTACGGTGAAACAACTTCCCAATAGCGAACTTTTTCAATAATGGATATAGATGCATATTTATGCATAAAAATGTCTATACAGTTGAGAAAAATTGAAAACTTTAGTCCATATTTAGTATTTAATTGTGGTAATATTAGGATTGCAATTGGCTCGCATGAAGTGTGAGTGGTCCAGCCCCTCCCCCCCNCCCCCTTTAGGGAAAGTTTCTAAAATAACCTACGTAGTAATTAATATGGTACTTCAAGGTACCTACCTCCCTCTCCTTCTGAGTCTTCAGTGGGGGTTGTTCCATCTGTGCTCGTATACACATATAGGCCGACAGTACAGAAGGCCTACTATTTCACTTTAATCGCACATATTGTTCTGTGTATTATGCAATCTGTACAGTGAGCTATGTACAATATTTATTAATTAGTCATAATTATCCTGCATACAGTACTGCACAGAACAGTAATTAGATTGTTGTAGTTAATAGCCATAGTATATAGGTTCATTTAGATTAAATTGTGTTCAAGTACAATGATTTTTTTTAATCTGTATTTTTTCCATATAACAGACACTTCTTAGTAATGGATTTTTTGTTATCCTGGAAGATTTCCACTGTTAAGAGATATCATGAACTCTTTCCAGCCTGTGGCCAGGTCTGTTTATTAAAATGCCTCCATATCCCTCTGTCATTTATTTATTTATATTATTTATTTATTTATTCAAAGGAATCAATAAAGTTACTAGCCTAGACATTTAGTAGGACTCTAATACATTTAGGAAGGGTTAGAACATAAAATTCTGTAATACTTTTAATACCAATAAAAGGTTTGAAATTCCGTATAAAATGCCATAAATATGTTTTTACTAAATATTTATACTTATTGCTAACAGATTTTGATATATTTTTTTAAAACATTTAAATTATAAATATGTTGAATACCATTAAATCGTTGTTATTATTGTTGCTATTATTTTAGACTTGGCTCTAATGTAAACTGGTTCACCATCTATATGAAAATATATTTACTGTACTCAATGAAAATATATATTTGCACCCCCAACTAATTATCAACCTCTTGTGGAGCCCAAAAGTCAGATTTAGCTCGCTTTATTATTTTCAAAGTGTTTATTGATGATATCTATATATATTTTATAGCCTAAAACTATTTCAAAACATCAATTCAATTACTTATTGTATGGAAAATTAAAGTTCACAATGGTCTATTGAAAATTAAACTTCTATTAATATTTTTTCTATGTTATTGAGTACATTCAGCAATCACACATAAACATATGCAAGTTTAGTAATTGTATTTTTAGGATATTTTTTAGCTATTAATAATAGTTTTAGCTGCTGAGTTTGACATATATTTTTGTTCAAAGCCCCAGTCCATTTTCGAGTTCGTTCTCGGAAGGAGTTGGTTCGTCGAGGAGGAACTGCAGTTCTTAGCTGCCATGCTCTTGGTGACCAGCCAATTAGCCTTATTTGGAGGAAAGAAGGAAATACTGTTGAAATGAATAGTCGAACAATGTAAGTTGAAAGAATTTGTCTCCATGTCCAGTGACATTTAATATTGTAAATCATATGAAATACTGTTATGGTTTAGTTATATTAATTTAAATATCACTTTTTAATATCACTTTTTAAAAGCACTTTTATTAATTTGAAAAAATTAAAAATTCTCAAAATTATTATTTTCTTAATTGTGGACAATATCAGTTACAAAATGTATTTATAAATTTAAGGTATTCTTGATTGTCTTTATGTATGAAGTTTTATTTGATTTTGTTTATAAGCTATAAAGGGAATAATCACAAACACAATTGTAAGAAACAAAATAACTGTCATATTGATAGTTGATGGAAACATATAAAAGGGGACCAGCACATAGAGCTTTTAGATTGAAAAGAAGACTAAAGTTCAGACTTTACATTGCTACCACTGGACAAAGAGGTAATGGTTATCTACTGAAGAAAATCGATTGTTAGTGTTTCATTTTATCGTATCATCAGGAGGTAGTGTGAAATGCACAGTGCAACTTCCTAAAATAGGAAACCAGAAAACACAAAAGGAAGAAAAAGAGAATAATTGGTAAAGAATTTTAGGACGCTTAGGTAGCAACATGTAAAAGAAACAAATAACATAGAGGACAAACACCTCTTTTAGAAAGTTCCATTGCATGTTTCACACTCCCTTCTGATGAGTTTTGATATAACTAAATCTGTGTTGGGGATTGGATGGTAATGGTCAATTATCTTAAAGAGGCAGCCAATACCTCTTTTTTCAATGGTAACACTGTATTGAGTGAACTGTCTTCTTCTTTTCATTGAAAAGGCCACATTTTGTTCCTTTTCTTTTATATATTTATATCCACTTTTCCTGTACCTATTTCCAAATAAGACTAGATACCTCAAAAAACGAAAAGCGGTTGTCCTTAAAGATATATGTTAGATCGATTAGGAATTTTCCTATATTTTAGATAAAGAGGAACCCACTTCAGTGGCTGTGTGGGAAGGCGCTAATCTTGCAATAGACTAGACTGCCAAAGATGGGGAGATCAGGGTTTGATCCAAGTTGGGTGGACTTAGGAAGGTTTTCCTAAATGGTTTTTCACCCCCTCCACACAAATGTAGGTGCACTTCCTCTGAATTAAACCTAGCTAATATCTAACACATTAGTGTAATTAGTGCATGAATGTATAATCCAAATGGTTAGTAAGACGAGGTGCTAAAAGAAAAAAAAGAAAATCTTTTTTAATAAATAAGATATCTAGGGGAAATTATCTTTAACCTATATCTTAATATATTTATTGAAAACAGTCATTTTACTTTTCAGAATCAAAAATAACTCACTTTTGGAAGGTTTGGTATCAGACCTAACCATTAAGTCAGTCAGAATTGAAGATGGAGGAATCTACACATGTTTTGCTCGAAATGAGTTTGGCCAAGATCAAACTGCAATGCATCTATTAGTTCAAGGTTAGTCTATTTATTATATAATTGTTAAGGCCGCACTACATGTTGTTATGCAAGGGATGTTACCCGATATATTCGTTCACTTCATAGTCACATGCTTGTATCTACCATCTTGGAACATACCAGGAACAAGAGTGCTGGTTGGCACTAACTAAACAATAGACATTGTACAAGTTCACATTTTACCAACCTAATCTAACCTAAATACCTTAACTATACAAGACGCCATTCAGTTGGTAAAATCTATGTGGGTACATATTAACACTTACTAATAAGTAATGATGATATTACTATTGTCCAGTCCCAGTATTAACAAAAAAAAAATTATTGTAAAATGTTTTAATTTCAAATATTCAACACATTCATACCTAATCACTCTGTTCCCTTATTGGGTAGGCAAGAAACTGTATATATAGCTCAAAATACAACTCCATACTTAATCCATCTTCACTAACTTTTTCTACATTTCCCTATCCTTGCATACTCCCTTCGCTTCAACAACATCCATACACCAATTCATGCATGCTCTTTTATTCTTAAAACTCTTGATATTTATATTTCTCCCACATTCATCTACAATATTTAACCACATCTTACTTGTCCCACCTCTTGCTTTTAATCCACACACTCCACCTTCATTTATTTGCTTCATCACTTGATGATATTACCTACAATTTTGTAAATGTATTATTTAATATGCTTTTTATTTGCATACCGTATCTCATTCTACCTTCTTCTTAATAAAAAAATATGGATTATCTGTTTACTAAAGGCCCAACTGGTACTTATTGTTATCAATATATCAAAATTTGATGAGTTTTTTTTTGTATCATGGGATTATCTTAAAGAAAAAAATATATTTGTTAATAATTATGTATTTTACCCATAAGAATCAGTTTTACTTTTTATTTAGCACTTTGTATTTCTATTTGGTCTTGTTTCAGACATGTGCTGATTCTGCTAATATGTTAGTGATTAGGAAGATTACATTTATAGGCAGTATACAGCCATATGCATAGAGGGAGAGTGGGAAACCATTTAGAAAAAACCACCATCATTACACCTGACTAGGATTCAAATCCCAACTTCAACGCTATCGGCAATCCAGTTTTTATTTAGTATTTATATGATTTCAATTTTGAAACCAAATCATAATGATGTGCTATTCTCAAGCAATTCCCATGATTGCTAGTGAGTAATTATTGGATAAAACTTAAATCTGTCCATTAAACATTATTCTGTTAAAAATTGTATATTTCCGTAACATAAAATTGTTAGTTATTTTAACAAATTTATCAATTAATTATATAAATGTTTTATTTTATAACTGTTAAAAGTACTATTTTATTTCATTTAAATAGCTGCACAATTTTAACTGTATATAACAAGCTTTAGTATCTCAGTTCAAAGGCATCATTAGCGTGGGGGTCATGAGGGACATGTCCTCTCGAATAATCTGCTCAAGTAGGACAACCTTAGTACCATAAAAGAAAAAAGTGGTTTAAAGTCTTAAAATTTTCTGAATAAAGCAATTAACTAACTTTTTCACGGGACTTATACAAAAATTCTGTTTTCATATAGTAAGAAACAATTTTTATTTTCTAACTTAAATGGTAAATGGGCTTTTTGTCTTCCCTTCCTTAACCCCATCATTCCCGCGTATTAATTACAAATATTGAGTTCCAGGTGAGCTAACTAAGGATCTTCCACCCCTTCCCCCTAAGATGTAATCATTGCCTTTATTCAAGGTGACTACAGGTACACTCCGTCGATTGAAAGGTATCAACTTTTAATTTACTCAGCCCACGAGGTATGATATACCCCCACACATGACTGCAGAATAGTTTGCCTAGCTACGCCCAAGGCCTAAGTTAAAGAAGGCCTTAAGTCCTTAATTTATTTCTTGACTGTTGGGAAGGAGTGATGGGGGAGGGGTTATGTCTTTTAGCGATGGCCGAATGATTTGATTTACTAAGTTAATTTTACTTTATTGTTCTGATAATGATAAAATCAATAATTAATACTTACATACTAAGTTAATTTATTATGTTTGCTCTCATTAACATACGGGCTGGTATTTGTTTTTAGCTATTAAAAATGTAACCACGTCAAACGTTATCTGGGCACTGTTGCCCAAATTGATTGGTTTTACATGGAAACATAAAGCAAGTACCCCCTTTTCCAGAATATTCATTATTGTTTATAGCCAATTATTAATTTATTAATGATTAATTATTATATTCCAAACATGTAACGTAAATAACAGATTGACTCTAAAAGTTTTTTACTTTATTTGTAAGAAGCTGAGTTTAAAAAAACTTCTGTAATTTAAGGGTCCCAATCCTAATTTAAAACATTTTATAATATTTCCAGGTGGACAAAAAATAAATATTGATAAAATCTCATCCATTGGACATATTTCAGTTATAAAAGTGAATTTATTTGTTTCTTCAAAGTTATTATGAATGTGTATAACTTTGTGGGAGCATAGTTCAATTCCATAATTTATTTAATGTTACCATAGTGGCTATAATATAACTATATGTAAAACGCTTTAATAATTAATACTTTCATTAAGTAAAGGTGTGTTTATTAAGATTTGCGATGATTATTATCATTTTATAATAAATTTAAAGTATAATGTTAACTGTGATTATTTTTGTCAAATCTGTTTTTTACTAAATCAATTCTGGAAATCCAAACAATAAAACTGGCCCTGTCGTAGGGAAGTAATAATACAATATCAGAGTGAGGAGGTTTAAATAATAATAGAAAAGCAAGGATACATTTTGTTAGGTTTTACGAGCTTAAAACCACTTTCCATAATATCTCTTCTTTTTTTTAAGGTTTGGAATATAGATATATTCAAGTAAAAATATATTGTAATTCTATATTATATTTAAGAATATCTGTCGATATACAAGAATACCTGGAATTTCACAACCTATTGTAGTGCATTTATTTCTATTCTTCAGGATGTCTCCTAAGAGCGGATTTCGCATACATACAGTCAGGGTTTTATTTTCATTTAAAGATACGGCCGGATTTATTTATCTCTGGAACCCTTTAACCAATTGCGGTGTGGTTTTTACTTTTGCACTAACCCATATCCGTTCAGGTTTGAGCATTATTTTTGTATAATCGGGTGTTTTGGTGGGAGTGCCGGTGAAGGGTCAGCCGAATGTTTGTATACATTTATGGAACAACACAATTACTGTGGGGTAGTTTTTATTATTCTGTAGAGTATTTATCCAGGCATTTTTTAGTATAGTATATATAATTGGGTGTATAGGTGTAGGTCCCGGTGAAGTGCCAGCCAGATATTTGTCTATATTTACGAAACCACACAATATCTGTGGTGTAGTTTTGATTATTCTGTAGAGTATTTATCCAGGCATTTTTTAGAATAATAATTATAATCGCACGGTGTGGTGTGAGCCCCGGTGATATGCTAGCCGGATATTTGTATATATCTATGGAACCACTTACCCGATTTAAATGTAGTATTTTTTGTATAATATTTATCAAAGCATGTTTTAGCATGATTTAATCATGTTTTGTGTTGTGAGTTTCGGTGAAGGATCGGCCGGATATTTGTCAACAACTGATTCAGTATTTAATTCTATACTGTAGGATATCAACCGTGGAAATTGTAGTATGATAGACTTAGGTTTTTGGGTTCGAGTCCCTGTTAAAGTTTCGGATGGATGTTGTGTATATTTAATCTAGGATATTTATAACCACATAAGCGATTACAGTGTAATTTTTTTTCCAACTAGATTTATGTAGTTTCTATATCCAGGCAGGTTTTAACATTAGTTTAATCAGGTGTTTTGCTGTGAGTCCCTGAAAATACTGACAGGCCTAGCTATAATGGATTTTGTAGATCAACCGGAAGGGGAAATTCCGTTCTTCCGTAAAGGAGATAATAAGATCAAGAGTGAACTATAGGAGAATATTTATAAGTAACATAATATTACCTATTTCAACCATATTTACTACTAATTACTGGGGGATAGT